>JAIEZT010000026.1:29815577-29872078 GCA_019594935.1 Periophthalmus modestus | reverse complement strand
AAGAGTAAAATTACAACCAACAATAAATACATAAAACACAGTTGATGAATATATAGAATATAACAAAGAGGGCAGAGTCCAACAAACCATTCAGCTACAAACCACCACCAGAGCAAACACAAACACACAATCGCACACAGACACAGGGAAAGCGGCCAGCAGGGTGGCAGCCCAATGGCAGATAGAGTCAGGTTACAGATCGATCTGCAATTAGCACAATGTTTTTAATGTATTTTAAAGGTGTGGTAAGTGTCAGTGGAATGATGTGGTGTGGTGTGATGGTTCGAACCACCGAGGCAGCACGAACAGAAAAAAGCTGTGTGGCCAAAGGAACTTCTTCCTGAGGGGGATGATGACAGTCACTCCGTGCTGCTCCTCGCGTTTCTACTGTGGCTGGTGGTTCTGATCGGAGAATTAAACTGAATGAGTGGATGGAGATCGCTAGACCTGAAATGATTTTATAGATTAGGCAGAGATTGGAGTATTTGATCATGGGTATCAGGCTGATGTAAGCGGTGTTTGTGGACAGTGTTGAAGATGCGTTTGCCTTTTTCTCAAGAAAAGAAAAAGTTATCTTGTTAATTTAATGTTAATGTCTTTGTAATGTTTCTGTTGTCTGAATGAAGGCTGCGTTTCTATTTTACTGCACTTAGGACAAACAACCATGACGCTATTAGCTATGGTGCCCACCTCCGGCGGTTTTGGACTTGCTGATCTTGTTTGCTGATATACTTCTCTTGTCGCCGGCTTTCCTGATATAGTTAATAACAAAAAAACATAGAGAAACAAAAATATTGTGCATACAAATTAGCTTGTCTCTGCTTGCACTCATCCTGGCTCCAGAAACTCTTATCTTCAGACTGAAAGTAGGAGGGAATGGAGAGCCACACACCATAGCTAGATGTCTCCTAGTAGTTTGTTTTCTAAACTGAACATTTAATTCATCAACTCATGACAGAAAACAATGAACTTTAATAACAGGCGAAGATTAGTTTGATGATTCTATTACTTCTACCTATAGCACCCATTATACTCCCGATAATTGTGTCTTCTCTGCTTGTATTAGTATAGGTGATAACAACAACAGTAATGAGTTATTATTTTATTTGAACTTGGGTTGATTCAAGCAATTATGAAACAAAAAACTCTGGTTCTAACTCTAGCACACTATCCTGTAGAGAGGCTCTGCTGAATCTCGACAGTTTTGTTTTAATTAGACGTGGTTGGACTGTGTGACATGTTTCTTCAGTGTGAAAACATCCCCTCAGCTCGGCTCTGAAAATCACCTATATAGGAGCAGGTCCTCCGACCGACGTACGCCTCTTACGCTTAAATCAGAGGTTTCATGTGTTTCTAATTATTTTTTGTTTTATGCTTGCTGCTTGGTTAAATTCAGAATGATATCAGGGTCTCTTGAGCAACCACATTACTGGTTTAGTAGCAGGCACGTTTGGCATTGTTCCTGATAGAACCACATCACCAAAATGGTTTTTTTCCTCAAGGGCCCATATAATGTAAAAATAAAATGTACATAAACTACTTTTTTAACTTGTTAATTAACTGTGTCTGTATTTATTACTTATTTCAGGTTAACAATATTGCAGATGTATTTCCATAGATGTTAAAAAAAATATGGCTGTTGTGTAAATCTGCCGTATCTCCTGATAACCTGACATTTTGAGGCAATCATACCTTTTAATTACCTGTCAAGGGCCACATAAAATGATGTGACGGGCCACAGTTGGCCCGCGGGCCTCGAGGTTTGACACAGTGCTGTTAGAACATATTTTATCATAGTTTTACATTAGCTAACCAGTTTGTAGAAAAGTGTGAACAAAATACCTCTACGTACAGTTGTGTCATCAACATGGAAAATTCCATCCTAAAATGCAGAGACAATTTATGCACAAGAAAATACATTTTTCTGACAGTTTAACTTTCATTTAACAAGGTAAGGCGTGTATAATCATGACTATTGAGCAGTTTTTTAATGACTCAAATTTATATGGACGTGCTATGACTCACCAGACAATCTGTGACAGAGGCTGTGGCTCTTGTGCCATGTCTGTGCCTACAAGCACCTGGGCCTAAAAGTTACAACTAGTTGAATTTCCGCCAGCTGCAAGATCTGTGATGATCCACAAAGACTAAAATGAACTAAATACATTTAAAAATGACTTTTATATTCACGTGTCATCTGAGACTTTAATGAGCAGTCACATGCTCTCAGTCACTCAGTACTTATGTCTGTGGACTCTGACTCAACTGCACTCAACGAGAAAGAAGCTGTCTCCTTCTGAAGTGAAGACACATGTCCATGTCCACACACCTCAGCTGCTGGTCACACTGAGCCTGCACATGTGGCACAGGTGGTGAAGATATAATCCATAAAGCCAAAAAGAAACTCAAGCACCCAACGTCATGCTCCATGTTTGTTTTCATGTGAAGGATCTGACCACTGAGCACCACAGAAGGGCAGGGGCTCTTCCTCCACTCCACTCTTTTTCTGACATTTATATAGCTGTTTCTGTACCTAATTCTTCTAAGGCAAGGGGAGAGACGCCCTTCTAGATATTTGGTTGATTGCCAAAGGTATATTGTGAACGTGACCCAGGCCAGTTGAGGGAGAGAACGATGTTTGGTTCACAATCAGTCAGTCTGCCTAAAATTGTAATGTCAATGTACCCTAAGCCAGTGTCTGTATGTGTGTGCGAATGGGTTCCTTTATAACTTTATGCTCAATGAAGAAACTGTGGAAAAAAACGGAGGATTTACTATACCACTTGATGATCAAAAACTGTATGTGTGATGTACATGTAGAATTATTTAAATAGAATAAAAACAAGTGCAATTTAAAACAAACAGAAGTTATTCTGAGGTAAAACACGAGTAACAGGTGGTGTTGTGACCTACATGTGGTCTTCATCAGGGCAAGCCATGGGTGCTCCAAGTAACAGGTGTATGTAACAACTCACATAATGCCGTCATATGACAAGCCTATTGCACAGACATATAACATCATAATACAACTTTGGGTAGAGCAGATGTGCAGTCTGGATTTAACTAGTAAAGAAAACAACAAATGACAAAAAACTGATGAGAATATAAAAGCTTGTGCTATATTTGCAGGAAAAATGTGTATTCTTTTTATATTAAAAGGATATTGTAACCTGTGTTCTTATTGTTTGAAAAGCTTTGGCCAGTGTCTTAATCTGCAAATAGAGGACACGTACATTTTTCTCATTCTCAGCTAATTTTCCAGCCATGAGCTTTAAGTGATGAGTTTTAAGTCTCAAAAGCATACCCAGGGTTGTGTTTTGTTTCATTCACACATGTTTACCATAGCAACCATGTATTATTAGGTTTTTTCTACATCTCCCAAGCTTACAATGCTCTATTCCACCTATGATGTCATGAAGCAGTAGTTTTCAAGCTAACAGCTCCATTTTACTTTTTGTTTAGTAAAGATGGGCAATTCCAGCCCCATCCTTGAACTGCCACTTTAACGTGGTGGCAGGGTTTGTGCACCCAAATGATCCTGGGAGCTATGTTGTCAGGGGTTTTCATGCCCCTGGTAGGATCACCTATGGCAAACAAGACCCGAGGGACGGGTCAGTGGTTCAAAAGCCTTTCATGACGAATACTACCAACAAGGCCAGATACGTCGCCTGGACTACTATTACCGTGGCCTCAAAATGGAGCCAGGCCTGGGATGGGTGCTCGACAGCGTCTGATGGTCAGGCCCTTCCTCACAGGCCTGGGTCAGGCACAGCCCAAAGGGGCGATGTAGGGTCGTCGTCCTGTGGGACCCACCACCTGTGAGAGGATCCATGAGGGGCTGTGTTCTGAGAACTCGGGGCGGCAGTTCGAAGGCCTTGATAACCAGATCTCCAGACATGGAGACTGGCTCAAGGGTCATGGGATGTCACGTCGATGAGGGGGAAGGCGTCTGAGCTTATGCAGGAGATTGAGCATTACCGACTAGATATAGTTGGTATACATTCACTATAGTTATTATTCATTCACTTCCACAGTTGGGTGATGGTAAGTTACTACTGTAGCCACTGACAGAAGCAAGATTGCCAATCTGCACCATCGGCCCCTCCGACCTCATCAATCATTCGTGCACACACCACTTTCACTTTGGTTTTAACATGTCTATCTTGTATTTGGGGACTCAGATGGGTCAAGTTCATGAAATTTCAACTTTAAAATCTTACAGTTCTATGTACTGTCCCTTTAAACAGGGATTATAACCATGAAGGTACAGTTTCCTAATGGCCCTATGTGTCTGTGCAGCTGCAGCAGGTCACACACAGAGCAGAGTAGTGATGTGACATTTTGAGTGGGTGATACAAGATGACAGCCTGTCTGCCACCTTCACCCAGACCCCTGCTCCTCAGCTCACAGGACCAAGCTCTGCTCATGGGAAGAAATATCAACTTATATATTAAATCAGTCAGGGCATGTACTCTCCATTATAGTGGTCACTGGGTCTGCCAAAGCTTAAGTAAAAAGTTCTGCAGCACAAATGAAGCAAACTGTGCAACGCGATTTACACAATTTTGAGCGAATTGAATGGCACGAAATCAAGCATTAATGTGTGAATGGGCCAACCGGACTATAAAAACGCAAGACAGACGTGAGGGTTCATTCAAGATGGAGGACACACTGATATTAGCCCCCTGAACGAGAGGGTGCTACACGACACTACCTCCTACCATTACAGAGACCAGAATAATATAATGTACATGAATTAGAATTTCTTTTTTGGGTAGTGTAGAAAAAAAAATCCTCATACATGTGTCAAATTAGCACAACCGGCAAGTAAAAGTAGATGACATAGCCAACTGAACCCACAAAGATAGCACCATATGTAGTCACTGATTCTACTGATACAGCTCTGTGCTTTGAAGTACACTCAAAATTCATAATTATAAGTATATATCTATATATTAGACAGCAACAAAATGCAATGCTAAATGAATAAATGTGCTTAGGCCATCGCACAGCTGCAGTTGTTCTTTCTCCGATAAAATGTCCCTGACCTGTGGGGTGCCCCAGAGGTCAACCCTAGGACCGCTGTCCTGCACAGACCTGGATTAAAAGTTTTAAGTTTTTTTAAAAGAAACAAAAGTGAACAAGAAGGAAAGAAGAAGAAACAAAAGCAGGGCTCCCACTGATTCAGCGGGGAGGTGAGTGAGTTGTATTTTTATTTAACCTCCCCGGGCCACAGTAAAATGGTCAAGCGTTGACCGGTCCACCGTGATAAAAGGTTGGGGACCACTGCTTTAAGACACAGACATATTGTATAAGTAGCTCTTGAGGTCAAAATATGTCCGCTGTGTGTTGTCTGCATTTTCATAAAATTCCGGTTTGCAGTGTACGGGTGGCATGCTTCTTGTTGTTAGCATTACCATGACAGGAAAATACCAGTCTGACCTCTGACTTGTGAAAAGAGCTGATAATACCACTATGGTGAATAATTGGATGCTGGGAATGCATAAGGCAAGTGCACCACTGTACCACTGTAACCACTGTAAAACCGTTTGAAAAGCTAGTTCTGTTTTTCACGTTTTGTTGTTTGTTTCTTTCTTTGAGGACAGTAAAAATCAGGCGCAGTCCCTTTAATTAGTTGTTTTCCGTATTATTTAAAATTATAACACAACAATCTGAATAATAGGGGGTATATATTGGGAACTTTACTGCCGCTTTAAGCTGCTAAGAACCCACAACTTTGAGATGAACCGTCCTCTCCAAAATCAACCATCCCTTACCTAGAGCATATTTACCTTTATCTCATCCTCCTCAATCTCTTCATCATAAAAAACACATGACCTTCACTCGATCCTGTTTGACTGCACTATAGAGCATGGAGAGGCACTTTGCACGAGAAATCCAAATCTCCTTTATGCTCATATTATACCATCGTCACACAGATAGGAAAATGCGAACGATCTGGCTGCAGACCTTCACCCAGATGACCCTGCGACAAATGTTCCACCAGGAGAACGCTCACGTGACTTACCCCCACACCGGTTTACATTAGTTTACGCTAAATATAAAGTGCGCTATGGCAACAAATTATATAAAACGTGTAATTAAACAAGGGGTATTATGCAAACTAATTATTTTTTTTTAGCTTTCTACCATATTCATTCATCAAACACAGCCTAAAGAGTTTTTAGAGATGCATCCATGCATGTTTTAGCAATACCTCCTTGCAGTTAGCTGTAAGATTCTGTGCAATGCTCAGTCTACAAGCCTATAACATCCCTGCTCCAAACTACAATTCTCCATAAATATACAAAAGCATGACACAAAACTGTACACAGCAACTTGACAAACCTGACGTGATTTGCAGTAGTTTCGAAATTCACAAAACATGTTAATGCTTTAAAACTCCATAGAAGTAAAAAATACCCCTCTTTAAGGTTATTTGACGCAATAAAGCTCATTTATTTACCGTCTTTAATTAAAAGGGAAGTAAAAGACAAGTTAAAGATTGTAGGCTTCATTTAATTACCAAATAAATTACTAATCTGAAGTCGTCAAGCTTAGTTTGTCTGTGCTCGTCTGCGTGCATAGGGTAATAACAGTTTAAAATATGTTTTTACAAAATATATCAATGTCTCAGCATGCACAATGATGCCTATAATATAACGTGGCATATTAGATGCAGATACACAGCGTGTTGCCGTAGGCCCTGTGTGTCTGGTTAAGATTAAGCGCAAGTCCGTCATTTAAGATTAGGAAAATGGTTTGGGGCTTGTCTCTAATGTAAAACAATGTTGGCTTTTGTAACGTTGCATGTAAAACCCACAATAGTTGTCTAATACGTTATTTAACAATAGTGAAAATGTTTTACACGATAGCAATGTGTGCGTCAATGTCGGTGACGGTATGAGAGGAGTCGCAGATGTCGCAGATTGGCAGCCTTGCTTCAGTCCGTCTACCCCAGGGCAGTCGGGGCTACAGTAGTAGGTTACCATCAACGAATGTGGATTGGGAGTGAATGAATATTGTGCAAAAGCAAATTTAAGCCTCTGGAAAAGCACTGTATAAGACCATCTTTCCATCTTCCTCCCCTATCAAAGGCCGAGTGCAGGGTTGCCCAGGTATGCGGTTTTCCCAGAGATCTGAGCTGCTTTTAAAGGTTTAATGGTGGAAAATATTGTCCGCAGGTTTGGCCAGAGCTATTTTTCCATGGAAAAACGTATGATTAATGACAGTCCTCAATTTTGGTGACAAATCTAAAATACATATCCAAAGCCACCAACGCTGTGTGGAACTTCTGTTTGTTCGAAAGAGAGAGAGGGGAGGGAGCGGGCCTGTGTCACCCAGACTGTATAAACGAGTGGACTACTTGAGTTTGACGTCACCCATTGCGTTCGGCTCCAGTCGAATGAAGCTCATCAAGACTAGCTATTAAAAAGGCAAATTTGAGTCAGAATTTCGAGAAAGGTCCCATAGCAACCAAAGAGCCAATCCGGAGCAAGGCTGTTGAAGGTAACGCCCTTCCTGCGCGCACCAGCGGTTTAGCAGGGAGTGGGCGCCTAGCAACAATGTCAATCAAAAAACTGTTGCTAACTCTAGTGGGAGTGGCCTCGGGGAAAGAAGGCACCTGATTTGTCTGTTATAAATGTTTATATCTAGATGTACCGACACACCGGTGAAAATAAAATAATACTAGAATCATGCAGAGTGGGTCAGTACAGAGATTTAAGACCAAAATGACGAGCCTGACAGCAGCAGTTATGGACAGGTGGGTGACAGTTTTCAAATGTAAAGTGAACTGAAGCCAGAGTTGATGGAGCCGGAAGGATGCCCATGCTCACTTCCTACTTGGAACGGGGGTGGGCTAAATTTAATATTACTGAAAAATTAATACGGTGGGTCAGCTCTAATGCACATCTGATATGATCTCACGGGCCAAATATAATTAAACCATGGGCCAGATTTGGTCTCTGGGCCGAGTTTGACATATGTGGTCTAGGGTGTCACTGGTGAAGCGCTAATTTCAGAAAAGCAGTGGAAAAAAACATCCACAGGTAGATTCTGTGGGTTTTGGTCGTTTTGCATACGCTTCTGTGTGGGTTGGGTCGCTGAAAACCTGGCAGCCCTGGCCGGGTGTCATGTGAGGGTCCTCTAGGTGCAGCTGTCGTGGCAGGGTCATCTTGGTGGAGGTCTGCAGCCAGATCGCTCTTGGGAAAACGTCGTTTCTCGTAAAGCACAGATAACATCAAACCTAAACCACTTCCATATTTCTTTTCTTTGGTAACTTTATGCGTTTTGGGGCCCTGAGATCATAATCATCAGAGCGGCGAAAAAACACATTGAGAGGGTGAATTGTTATGACAAGTACGGGTCCCGGCGGATGCACTATTTTGACATCTACTGTACTTGGGGCGGCCCCTAAAAGCCGATAAGGCCTCAGTAAGTCGGCATTCCCATCTGGGGTGAGTTAGCAGACCTGGCACACTGCAGCCGCAAATGAGGTGAGAATCGATACATGGACGACAGCAGCGGAATAGTGAGAGCACAGAGGAGGCGGAGGGAGGGTTAGGTACATTTATAGAGTTACCATTTTGTGTAGTGCTAAAGGTGCAATATGTAACTTTTTGGTAGATGGTCTGCCACTATTCACTCATCAAAAGTCGCATTTGGAGTGATTTCTGCATGTTTGAGCGACATTAATCGTTTTACTTTTAAGACGCCATATTGCCGATCACCTGCATAGGCCGACTGCTCATTATCATTTTGTTGGTACATATGAAAATATAAATAAATCTGCTACCTGTAACGTGATGTGCAGCTAGAGGTATCGACTTAGTTGTTATGATGTTTACGGCGACATCGGCGTTACATTAGCAATGACAACCAATATGGCAGCAGGTGGATAAAACGATTGAGATGTTATTGGTGTCTAAGATGTTCCACACTATGGCATTAACTACGGCCAGTGACTTATTTGCAGCAAGACGAATGCATGTATTTCAAGACAAACAATCTTGTAATGGGGTAACTTAGCATAGATTCGTTTAATACTCTTTTGTGGAATATTCCAAGCAAGAGGAGGCTCCGGGGAAGACCCAGGACACGCTGAGGGACTATGTCTCTCGGCTGGCCTGGGAACGCCTTTGGGGTCCCACGGAGGAGCTGGAGGACGTGTCTGGGGTGGGGGAAGTCTGGGAGTACCTGCTTAGACTGCTGCCCCCGCGACCCAGCACCCGATAAGCAGAAGAAAAATTGATAGATGGATGGATAAAAAATCTTGTAATGGGGTAAATTTAACATAGATTAATTCAATGCTCTACTGTGAAATATTCCAAGCAAGGCAGGGACATCTCAGGTAAATGCATCTCTCTAATACATTGTCTGACTAGAGGCTGATTCATACTGGACTTAGAACGTACAAAGTGTTTCTGCTTCCTCTGATTTTGGTTTTCACACTACCTTCCTGAAATCCACGCCATCAAACTGCCCCTGGTGCCGTCTCAGTGCCGGGACATGGTTTGTTCGTGCAATGTGTCAATACAAGATAAATCCAACTTCAAGAGGATAAATGAGAAGAAAAACAGTTATAACATTTTTTAAAAAAAAGTTGATTTTGCATGAGAAATGTAAGGTAAGGTAAGCATTTTGAGAAGTAGCAGTACTTTTACTTGGGGTAAGGTTAATCTGCTACTACGCCTCCTCCTTTCAAGTGTAAATTTAGGCAGAGTGCACTTAGACGTCACGCGACAGCTTACACAAGAAAAGTTGAAGTGATTAATATTAGGGTTGGAGCAGCTGGGATCACACACTCAGGCCTCTCAGACACATCTGCTCTGAGTTTAGGATATGTATTTTTTTCAGACCGGGTTTAAGAGAGCGATAATAAAACGCACATGGAGCAGCGTGCAATGTGCTAGCTCCACCGGTGCGCTCACTAACAAGAGAGAAGTGGACGCCGCGGACATTACTGCACTGTCCACATTTTAGGAGTAATAAAAGATGCATGGTTGAGTTATATCTCTGCGCCGTTTTTAGTTTTTTTTTTAAATCTATAAGTGCCTGAATCCAGTTATTACCTATAAGTACAAGACTGAGCACTAAGACATTCATATGATCTCGCAAATTCAGAAGATCCAACCTCCCACTCGAAAAAACGGGGGAACGAACACAACTCGGGTGGGAATTTCAACTCGGAAAATTGTGCTGAATTCCCAAGTTTAATCAGCGTGACAGGATGATGTTTGGGAGAGCATGGTGACAAACTGAGAGGGATTTTGTTTAATATTACACTGATGGCTCTACGTGATAAATTAAAGTATCGTATTTTCCAGACTGTAAGTCGCTCCGGCGTATAAGTTGCACCAGCCCAGAAAAGTATAATAATGAAGAAAAAACATATAAGTCGCACTGGAATATAAGTCGCAGCTTTGGGGAAAATGTCTTTAACAAAATCTGAGACGAAGACCAGACATTTTATCTTTAAAGGCAAGTTATAATAATGACAATACAATAGAGAACAACAGGCTGAATATCAGTACAGCACGATAACATAACACATTTATATTTATTCAGATACATGAAGTGTAGACAGAACTGAACATGTGTCTGGTATTTTAACATAAGATATTAACAGTTAATCAGATAACTAAAGCAGAAAAATCACAAAATCCATTTAATTCTTAATTCTCTCTGTCGTTTCTGAACAACTCCGCCTGCTCCGGAGGAAGTTCCGCTTTCTGCTTCCCTCGTCCTGCGTGGCTGTCATCACACTCAGCAGAATATGATTTTCACAACAAATGGATAAACGTTCAGTCTTTCTCAGATGTCTGTTAAATTACCGTAATGTTGAAAATGAAAGTTCTCAATAGTACAGGAGTAGTAGATATTGGTACAAAAGCCTAGAGAGCCCTCATGCGATTGTCAGTGTGAAATTATACACTCAGATGCGACTTATGTTCCAAAATATGAAAAAAAAGTACAACTTAACTTAAAGCCAGAGTTCAGCTTTACATTCTGATTGATGAACTAATTAGTAATACAACTTTGCAACTTTTCTAAATAATTTGCTTCTCCGCAATGTTCCGCATATCCCGTCATATAAACTTTCTGTCACAACACCTACAGAGCGCTTTGCAGTCCAATGAATCAACCAAGACGATCAATTTATGCAAATGTGTTGTTTCACGTGCATTTCACGAGCTGCTGTGCTCATTAACGCTCTGATTTTGGGAGCTCGGGTGATTACGTAGCTGCCTCTGAGTTCTAAAGATCACATGAAAGCAGCACAAGTCAGCTCTACCGATCGTGATGGAGTCATGTGGCAGAGTGGGTGATGAGTAGACCGCTCTGATTTACTGAAGCTGATGAGGATTGGTGACAGGTGTGTCTAATTTTTTTGGGACAAGCAGACGCCAGACGTGCCCTTTCCCTGCCCCCTGCCACACATATGCTCAGAGAATAGAGGAGAGAGGGGAAAAAGGGAAGTATCGATACTCTACTTGGTATTGATACTCTGAGTCATAATACATGTTTCCATGCTGATCTCGTCTGATCTTTGAAGCTAAGTAGGGCTGTGTCTGGTTAGTACTTGGATGGGAGACCTCTGGGATCCGTAAGGCCAAGACAACTTCACAATTCAATCCTCACACACAAATCAACAACCCAAAATCAGGGGTGGGGGGGGGGGGGGGGGGGGGGGGGGGCCTTTTTTTTGAATAGGGACAATACTGACAAAAAAAAACATATTGTTGTGTCCGTAGGCAAGACACTTCACCCGCCAGCCTTGCTTCTGTCCGACTAGTCAAAAACCAAGGAGGTCTATATGTTATTCATGCATGTTTGACAAATCTAGCAGTCGCTCCCGGACCCTAGTCACATACTCCTTACACTTATCGGTACGATCCTATCCCAGTGCTCAGCCCACGTCGCTCCTGCACAACAATTTTCCATAAACTATACAAATACAACAAAACGGTTCACAAACCTGATGCGATGTGCTGCAGTTTCGTGAGAGGGATGCACGCTGATTGTGTTGTGATAGCGCTCTGAAGGAGGAGTGACTCGAGTACAGAAAAGGAAGGGCTGTCAAAAGCTAAACTGATACTTTTTGAAACATGTTAATACGTTATACGAATATATCATTCTCAAAACAATAAAAGGAAACATGATGATCTAAATATGCTGTGTGTAGTAGTTAATACCCCAGCTATGTGTAATACACCCTCTGTAGCAGGCATGTCCAAACTGTGGCCCGGGGGCCAAATGCGGCCCTCAGACCAATGTTTCTTGGCCCTCAAGCTTCCAGGTGAATTGGTCCATATCACCTTAAACAGTACTTTTTACTGTATATTTCAGAAAATCTACTTATTGCCCATCTCAGATCTCAAATATATTGTCCCATTGAGGATGTAGCATGAATAAAGGTCTAGTGGTTCAGTCTAACTTGTAATAATAAAACAGATTTGAAGTACTCACTGTATTAGCGACCAGTCTATGGCCCACAATCGGCCCTCAGCTTTATATCTGTGTTTGTATTTGTGGGCTTATAAAGAAAAGTTTGGACACCCCTGCGCTATAGTTTCTATCTCTAAAGATCCTAAATAAATTGTTTGTTCATTATCTTTGTTCATGCCTTGATTAGACTAATTAAGGCTTAATTATTACAAAATGGAAACCCAAGTATTAAAGGGCTTATATTACGCTTTTCCTGATCTACGTTATATTGTTTCACAAAAATGCCTGGAGTTTTGGTTTGTTTCATTCACACGTTAACTCACAACTAAAAGTAAAAGGCATGTGTTAACTTGTAAGCTACCACTACGTGACATCACAAGGTGGAACAGAGCATTTTGAGCTCTGGAGACATAGACAGACTATTAATAAAGCTCCAGGTCTGTTTTCGATGAGGTAACAACATTCTAATATGGCTTAAAGCTCACAAGAGTCAGTTGTGTGTAATATAGGACCTTTATAAAAGAATAATCTTGGTATTGACGGAGAAACATCTGTTGAAGTTGCGTCCCTCCTCTGTAAAGTTCCTCTGCAAGCTCACCCCTCCTTTTTTGCTCCTCTGTACTCTTAAAACACAAACTGAAACAACATTTCCACAAAGTACTGAATTGCTGTAAGTGCCTTCTACCAAACGATGATGAAATAGTCTCCCAGAGAGTGTCTCACCATGCAGAGGACTTAAGTGGAGCTGGAGGAGGAGGGCGAGATTAGGCCTGATTTAACCATTCATCATTGGATGAACCTGGTCCCATACCCGCGTTTGGGCAAGGGGGGCACCTGCTCGGGTGCTGCTTTCTCTCCTCTTACATCATTTATCAAGATGAATGCACCGCCTCGCTATGCTCCGGTACAATCAGGCATTTACAGGCACACGCGAGGTATCTACGGTCGGTAAGGGGATAAGAGACTACAGTTAAATATTGAGGTGTACTCATTTATCTGCTTAGGAAGTCAGTTTTGTGTTGTGAAGACGCAGTACAGAGTGTGTATGTCCGGTGTGTGTCAGGGTGGGTTACCTTGCATTTGCTCAGGTCTCCACTAATCCACCAACTATAGGAACTGCTGAACAACATCCTGATGCAATTTGAGGTTCAAATAGAAGGCAAATTTATCTTACCTATCCTGTAGCTATCATTACAATGAAAGGAAAGTCTTTTAGCTAAATGGTTAACACACGTCATTACGGGGAGCAATCACTGACTTAAATGGCAGAGTGCTTATAACTGAGAGTAGAGATATTTGAATTCTCAGTTGTTGTTTCAAGACATTTCACCCTCGTCGCAGTGTGTGACTGTGATTAGACTGGGTATTGTGCAAAATAGACGTTTTAGAGCTTTCTACCATGTCAACACATTGTTCCCTCATCAAAAACATCCTGAAGAGGTTTTAAAACATCATTCATGCATGTTTGAGTATAGCGTTTTAGCAATCTCTCCCGGGTCCTATTTGAACAAAACAATTCCCCATTAATATACAAAAGCATGATGCAAAACTATACACAGCAACTTGACAAACCCGATGCGATGTGCGTTAGTGGGATGCTAATGAAACTATGGTTGCACATTGTGTTGCGATAGCGCTCTGAAGGCGGAGCGACTTTGTGCGGGGAGGAAAGGGAGAGGGAGACTAAGAGTGTCCCAAAACGAAAAGGAAAGAAGGTGAACATAAGGTTAATGTGGGGAATGTGTTCTTCTGCATTTCACCCATCCCTCAATACCACTGGGGCAACCTGTCTGGAGCAGTAGGACCCATCTCCAGATCTTCTTTGTCTGTGGTATATTAAGTGTTAAGTGCTCAGAGGAAAGCTACCAGACAACGGGAGGAACGTGCAAACAAAGAATGCTGTAAGAGATGTCTAGCCACTCAGCCATCGTGACTAGGAGTTTGGAGATGGTGTAGGTGCAAATAGTGGCCACATATGTAATGATCTGCTCAGAACTGCTCCGGCTACACACAGGTTTGAAGTTCAGACTTGGCCTGCTCCATAGGGACAAACATGTAGTGGATCCTCTGCCAGGAAAAGTTACATAATGCACCTTAAGCTTTCCAAACAAAATATGATCAGTTACTCAAAATTACACCTGCAACCCATAAAAACCAATGTACAAAAAAACAACTAAAAATCTTTCAACCAACACACATATTTGATTATTTTCACTCTTGTTCATTACATACATTTTATCCTGCATAGCAATACTGACACAAACTAGCCCCTCAGCCTGGCCTGTCTCCATCTGTGTGTGGTGGTGTGTGGA
Organism: Periophthalmus modestus; assembly: GCA_019594935.1. NCBI lineage: Eukaryota > Metazoa > Chordata > Actinopteri > Gobiiformes > Gobiidae > Periophthalmus > Periophthalmus modestus. The sequence goes on along the minus strand of JAIEZT010000026.1, from coordinate 29,857,316 downwards.
GGCCTGAAGATGCATTGTCCTGTCAGAGCTATTATCTCCTCCATCAATGTGCTCCAGCGCTGCTCCAAAGCATTATGGGATGGATCCAGGCCAGGCCGGGCCATTCAGAGCCTGCCAAGTTCCACTGAGCGAGCAGGGCAATGAGGCCGCCAGCCCCTGTGCACAGATAAGAGGCCGGCCAAGTCCAGCGGCATCTCAGCTCAATAACGCACCGCTCTGAGTCTGTTTGGCCGTGCGTTCAAATGCCTTTCATATTAGAACACATACAAGCACCTATAGTTCAGATCGATCAAATTCACCGGCGCTCAACTGTTGTGTTTTATCCACTTCAGCTTAGCTCTTTGAAGGTGCTGTACTTGAGTTTTACAGTTTTTATAAAGGTAAAACGCAGAATTTGTTCCTTTTAAACTGTTTGCTCCGTTGCAAAGTTAATTCTGACTTGCCTTTTGCAGCCCAAGCATACTGATTATTCACTGCAAGGAGTTTATAAGCGCTTTTCACACCTTTCTGAGAGCAGAGCACAGTTTTGTTATCACAGTGATGTTGACAACGAGTAGCATGCTAACTGCACACTTGCTAGTTCACAGGCGATAAAGAGCTTTTTATGATGTGGATGATGCATGATGTCCAGGATGTAGACAGATTTTCATTGTCAAAATCACTTACCCTGAAGCCTTCTACTGCACCTTTTAATGAAAGATGAGAGATCTATACATCATCTCAATTTTCTCAGATCCAGTGGTGGAAACAGTACAGATTTTTTTTTTTAAGTAAAATTTGTTAGATGCCTGAAAATGTACTCAATTACAGGTACAAGTGGTGTATTTGTATGTCATAGGAGCTTTACCTGTGCAGATGGCTCAGCTGACAAGACACTGGACTTGAGCTCTGAGGATTGGGGTTTGAATCCCGTCTGGCACATGCATTTGAATCTTGCAAGTTCTGTTACCCAGCATGATATGCTCTTCACAGCTGGCACCAGTTAAACCAGATTGTGTGAGCAGAGTAACTTGCTCGAAATAAATATAGGGTGACCAGATGGAAATCAACCAAATGTGCACAGCACCTCTGTTTAAGTGGGACAAAGCGTGAAAATAAGGGACATCATTTTGGAAAAACCTGTGTATATATTTTTTTTCTTTTTTCATTGCTTCTCCACCACCTGTTTGAACAAGATGCCTCAATTCCTGTATTCTGCTGCATTTTGGCCCATATTTTGCTCAAATTCAAGAACCAATTGAATGGGCAGCAGACCTGCTGTTTGACACATTCATCTGACGAGGCAAATTGGATCAATTTAGTAGCAGTCTGTCTAAGCAGGTGAGCCCGGGTCTGTCTGCGCAGGTGAGCCCGGGTCTGTCTGCGCAGGTGAGCCCGGGTCTGTCTGCGCAGGTGAGCCCGGGTCTGTCTGCGCAGGTGAGCCTGGGTCTACGTGTGTGTCCTCTCACGTGGCTCATGGTGCTTATTTGGGGTGAATGATGCCCGGTGTATGTGAACAAGACCACCCCAAAGTAAAGTAAACAGAACTAAATCCAGTACGCATTGGGGCCGGTCCACAGAGTGTACCACCATGTGTTTTCAAAATAAGGCCTGTTATGAAGGGTAAATGCAGAGGTTTTCTGTTCGCAGGTCATATGTCGTCATATAAGCAGCGCCTTAACGTGCATAAACTTTGCAGGAACTTTTCTGAGTTTTTTTCAGGATCACTTTTAAATAAACACGAGTTGACTGCACTACACGGCCCGCGACAGCAGTAAGAGAAAAAAAAAGCACAAATCAGCTGCAGACACACTCTCCTCACAGAGCCAGAGCAGAGGTGAGCTTACACGGCCATGCACTCTCACCCCAGACTCAGCGGGTTTTTCAGACGCTGTTGTGTGGGTTGGGTCGCTATAACCTGGCAACCCTGCTCCAGCGGCCGCTCTGCTCCAGTGACCAGGCGTCCTTCTGACATCCCTCCTGTTTCACATCACACAGCCTACATGCCCCGACACTGCAGTGGACACTAGTGGAAGTGGTCAGAAGACAGTGGCTGAGCGCTCTATACCTCTGCTTATGGAAATTAAGATTTTGCCAAAAATAGTGAAATGTGGGACACAAACCCAATTTTTGTGAAGTGGGAATTGAGTTGAACATGCTGTGCAATCTGGTCACACTGGTCACCCGGCTGGAAAAAAAAAAAAAAAAAAAAATTAAATCAGCTAATCAAATTTTAAGTTCAAATCACTTTGTTAAAAAAAAACACATTTTTTATTTCCCCCCACTTTCTTGCACTGGAAATGCTTACAAATGAAAGAAAGTCTGCTCACTGCATTCACAGGGAGCAGAGTTGTAGAAGTGATGTGCTCTTCCTTCTCGTGTGCCTCACAGAGAAACCAAAAGCAAAGGAGTTTAGCACAGACCAGCGCCGACTGCTCTGAAATCAGCCACGTCAAATTAAATGCTGCAGCCCCGACACTGTTATTGTTATTCGTTTGTTTGGTCTCACTCAAAAGATTTTCCCCAATGTCTAATTGGTTAAATATGACCTGAATCTTTTTGAGTTTTGACAATTTTCTCTAGTTTGTGGAACATTTTTTGTGGAAGGGGGAGCGGGGCCGAACTTTTGGAGGAAAAAAAAATCTCAGGCCTGTGAACTGTGTGAGCCGCAGTGTAGAGGATATGTCACTTTGAAACATTAGGTCAGTGGTTTGAGATCAGACCCTGGTGGTTTGACACTGTCGTTTTAAACCACAGTCTGCATGTGTGTGTAATGTGTGTTTGAAGATGTAGAAAGGAGCAGTGACAGCGGTGAAACAGGGAGCGTTTTTGGACAATTGGCACTTTTGCTAGACTCTGGAGTAATATACAGCATTAATGTGCATGTACGTGAGTAACAAGTGCATGGACTTGTAATTGAGTGTACAAAATCTACTTAAAAAATACTCAGTAGTTCGTTACTTTCCTCCTCCACTCAGATCCCATCCTGCTCATGCCTGAAGTCATACAGTTCCTAATTGATTTGCAGCATCAGCCATATATCTGGGAGCATACCAGATGAGCAGCTAATCGGACACCCTCCTTAAAGTGCAGTACGTCACTGGCCCTGGCGTTTGGAAGAATAGTGAAATTGCCAAAAGAACCATCTGTTTCCATAAAAGTGTCCACACGCAGACCGTAGACAGATTTATGGTGCCATGACCTGGTTCTACTCACACAAAATAATACTACGCCGCATCACTCTATACAAGGAAAAGTTCCGTTCAGTTATTGGTAGAGACGACACACAGTGAAAAAGGAACGCAGCAGTAACAGCAACATTGTTAAAGCTGCACCGTGTAACTTTTCTACTGGAGTGTCCTGGAATGTTCCATATAGCAATAAATGTACCTAGTTTTAATTTATATCCATGGAGATTTATAGATTTAGTGTCGTACTGTGGAATAATCTAGACAAAGCAATCACATTTTAGTCATCCATCTCTATGGCGTCAAACAGGTGAGGCAACCATGTTACTAGTCAGATCTGTGGAGAGTAGGGTTGTCAAAAGTATTGAAAATCATTATCAAACTAGATCCTCATTTCAGCAGGTAGTGACACTAAAAAAGCCACATTCACAGAAATGAACCTTCCCTGAATAGCTTTACAATGATCTTGAGGTGTATCGGAACAAGTTTGAAAATCAGCCTTCTATTATGTATTTTATTATCATCGTGGTATCAGAATCGGTATTGAATATCGAGAATCGGTATGCATCATTTCCATGGTAGCATCATTAGTAGCAATAAAACACCAGCAAAGATATGTAAGTCTAATGCCATATTGTGGATCATTACAGACAAAGCCACAACATCTCCATAGAGACAGACAAGGTGTGAACCCCGCCACCCTCCCCAGAATCACCTTTCAATCAAATTATGTACTTCTTTTAAATCTGCACCCCCTCAAACAGACGCAGTTTGGCCCGCAGGCCTCACTTTTAGCACCCCTGCTGTTAATAAAAGGAGAGGAGCCGCTTCATCCATCACATCTATAACAAGATCCCGTTAACCCTTCGCCCGAGCAGAGGATAAGTCATGATTCCGGTCGGCACCAGAGCGGCGGCTGCATTTGAAAGTCATATGTTCTGATGTAAGCGATGGGAAAGGCGAAGGGAACAAGAAGAGAGGCACACATCACGCATCTCCTACAGCATTCATCTAAGTCGCCAGCCCCACGCCGGCCCCCGCACATGACTGCACACGCCTCAGCGCTTGCACCTTCTCAATCTGCACAGCCAAAACACGCAGATCCACGGGGGAGATGAGCGACGGAGACATGCGCTGACTGAGAAACCAAGGAATACACAGGACAGATGATATCCAGGAAATACACAGGCTAGATGAAATTCAGGAAAATACGCAGGTTCGATTAGAGGCACGGAGTGAGGAATGAGCAAATACACAGGCCCCGTGAGAGGTTAAGGTTAAAGTTAAGGTACGCTTTGTCGTCCTCATAGGCATTTGTCCTCACATTTCACTGAACTTGGCCATGCAAAAGTCCAGCACTCCACAAGGACAGCAAGTTACATTAGCTTCTAAAAGTTAGCTTCTGTCATGACATGTGTAACAGTCCATTACTGTGTCCCAAATAACATAACTACTGTGTACAATTAGGCAGAGATCATATAATGAATAATTAAACATAAATACACAGTTTTCAACAACAGAGCTAAAGTCAGTGATCCACCCGACTCTCATCAACTGACCACGTGCTCACTTTCACTACCAGTCACCAAAGAGGACACTACTCCACCAAAATGAGCCCAAATACAAGTAATGACAAGTGGAATCAAATACCATGTAATTCCCGTTACACATTTGACCAATCCTTCAATGCAGCTTGTAAGAATGTTCGTTTCTGGTGTAAGCGAAGAGGACCAAGAGACTGAAACATAAAGTCAGAAGGGTTTAATGAGTTCCACACAGGTAAAGTGAACAATGAAGTAACAGACTCTCAGGAAAGGATAGAAGAGAGTAATGAGATGTGCATTTTGACAGCTTTTATAGTGTCTCTCAATGTATGTGTGTGTGTGTATGTGTCTGAGGCGGGTCTTCTTCTGGTGAGCATGGCGTTACACATTAAGAAACTTCAGGCAAAGTCGAACAAATTGAGTGTTTTATGACCCTCTCAAAGTGGGGGTCACGCATTCCTGAGATGTGGCTACAGATAAGAAGCGGCTTTAACCAAAGAAAAACAGAACATAGCTGTTATCTTCTTGTCCACACGTCCTTGTAATCCCCCACGCTGGTCTCCATAGCGTCCCGGTGATCCCCCACGCAATCCATATCCACTGTTGGGCACGTGTTACTTACCTTAGCATGAGTAAATCAAGATACCAGTTTGGAGTAGTGCTGCGCTGCTAGAAAATACCTTACAAGCTGCATCTTTTCAGGTCAGTACTACCTGGAGGACCTAGATTCGATGAGGGAAACCCACCCAAATACGAGGAAAAACATGCAAACTGGTAATCGAACACAGAACTGTCTAACCTTGAAGGATGAGTTCCAGCCACTCAGCCACTAATTATTTCATCACTAACACTATGGACTGTGTCTCACTTTTCAGTCTGTTAAATCTGTATTTTGTCCATTATGTGTGTTGAATAACGGTAGAAACTAATTTCCTACTGAATAAATGTATCTATGGCTACAATAGCTGTGCACACCCACGAGCCCCCGCCCACAGTGCTGCCACTGAGGTGAAGAATGACCCGGTACAATATGTTATGTTGATGTTCCCGAAACTACATTTGAGGACGGAAGTTGTGCAGTGAGATCAGCATAAGTCCATGAACCAGATGGTTACTGGCAGGACTTTATTTGTATATCAGTATCTTTTGGACCATTACTGAAACCGTCTCATTTCACACCATTATAATCTATTTATTTGCAGGATGATTCAAAATAATGACCAAATCTGTTACCCCCAAAAACCAAGAAAAAGGGTCACGTGTCTCTCCCTGTTAAGCTGTTGGTTCATTTCCTCTTGAAGCTGCTTTCAGAACATATCCTGTGAAAATTCTCAATGACTTCCCGCTAAACACGTTGATGTTGTGTGGCGTAAATCCTAGTTTCAGTGGGTCGGGCTGTTGCTTTCACCTGTGTCCCCCGAAGCCGTCATTAACACGTGCAGTCTAACCTCTGTGTGCTGCCCCGCTCACACTGTCAACATTAAAACGTGATAATAGGGTGAAGAAAAACGCAATACACACCTGCTCACTTCCAGCTGTGAACAACAGTTACCAGGCCTTTTGACTGGTGGAGCAGACGGGTGTAGTGTAGCGAAATAATGACTACTGTGACGTATGGAGAGTGCATCTGAACGCTTTGGGACAGGAGATGATTGGCTGTGTGAGCACGGTTCTTCCTGCTTCACTTTTCAGTCTGATAAAGCTGTTCTAAAGTTGTGCAGGTAAAATGTATATCTGTGACTATTAGCAATGTGCCCTATGGGATAGTGAGAGCTAGGAACCAGTTAGAGGCACACATAAGCTCTAACGGTGTGCTGTGTGGCGTTTCTGGTGGGTACGTCGCCTTACGATCCATGGAAATGTCATTGACTTGCATGAAATGTTCCACAGTATTGCATTAAACACACGTAACTTACATTTATTCAACTACAAGTGGTTTTACTGCTCCAGATATTGGGGCTGTATTGGACTAAAGACATTTAAAAAACTAAAGACATGTCCTGCAGATCGATTAGTCGACTAAAAAGGGGGCGTGGCATTATGGATAAAAAGTACTAGGAAACCAATTATTTATATTAAAACAGATTAAAATTGCAAATATGTCTTTTTCTTTGTGTAATCCCTCAGTCGTCCAGGTCTGATTCATAGCAAAAGTTTAAATCTGTCAACTGGACAAATCATTGTAGGAATGAAGAAGTTTCGCTGCTCATCCAAGCCGCCTAACGACACTGAAACTGTAAACAGCTAACGACTTGGATGAACAGCGAAACGTATTCACTCTTACAACGATTTGTCCAGTTGAGAGATTTAAACTGCTATCCATATGCCTTTTTACATATAAATGCCAAAAATAGCAAATCTTCAGCTAACTCACTCACCCATATAACTCCTTATAATCAAAGTATAAACAAAAATGACTAGTCGACAAATATTAATTTTGGTCAACTAAGACACCATCAGTTAAACAGCTAAATGACGCAGTGGTACAGGGCGAGCAGCGTGCCTTTCCATGCGCTCTTATTCCGAGAAAATGAAACACAGGTGAGAAATCCAAGTGGGTTATATCCTGCTGTAAAGACCACAGGAGCAGTGCATTCACTCCACAGTGTGATCTGGGGGTAAGGAGCCTGTTACAGTCATTGTACAATCTATAAGCTGTCACTAGGCAACAGGTGCTGTTGTTCTGGCTGTGAAAAGTACATTTTAAACCACTGTCCGCCATTTTGAGATCTTATGATTGTGCACACGAACTGCTACCTCCTAGTGGGACCTAAATAACTCCCACAAATGCATCCAAATAGAGCTGCTAACTTGGGAAGTACCTGTGCAAATACATTGGAGTGAGGAGGGGGCTGAAGGGGAGAGTGAAGGAGTAGAAGGGGCGGGGTCTGGAGGTACAAGGAACAGTGTGATTGATCTAACAGGTGCCCACACTTCAAACTGCGCCCCTGCAGCCTGGTCTTTGTAATCAGAAACACCTGTCTGTAGTCAGGGCAGTCCTGTGTGATGCCACATTGTACTTGAAATTGCAGAGGCCACTGGAGGCAGCACGCACTCACTGGTTTTGACTGTTTTTGACCAGAAATCTGTAAATGTACCCGGTCTGTGTTATTGCCAGGAAGGAACAGTAGACAACGCAACGAAAACACCATTTACAGCAGAGGTGCCCAAACTTTTTTTTATCGAAGGCCACATCTCAAAACATATTCGAAGCGGAGGGCTACAGACCAGTAATCAATGCCGTGCGGTGCTTTAAACACAGTTTTGACAGAGACACTGGCTTGAAAACTCATTCATTTTAGGTCTGTATCACACTGCAATGTGATGTTTGAGGTTATAGTGGTAGAAATAGTTTAATTTGCTGTTAAAAGTACTGCTTATGATCAACTGAGCCGGTTCAGGGCCACTAAAAACTGGTCTGAGGGCCGCATTTGGTTCCCGGGCCATAGTTTGGACACCACGGATCTATAGTGCAGTAGCAAAAAAGTTCATTTATGGTTTTTAGTTCAGTTGACCAATATGAATTTGCATTAAACTCCTAAAGAAATATTTTAACAAGCGTAAAACATATCGACCAAAAACATGATATCTGTGGTAGTCTGTTCCCTCTCTCGTGTTTACCCGCTCCTGTGTCCAGTCGCTCTCGGATCAGCGTGCAGTGGTCAGTGGACTGTACACAGCTGCAGGTATTATCGGCCCCAGCTGCCATTATGAAAGCTCAGGTCATGCACTGCTGCGCACACCCACAACTCACAAACACTAGCTCCGGTTCGCAGCAGGGAAAGAGTCTGTTACCACGACGATCAGACCCAACGGCATGCTGGGATCAGGTGCGGAGAGGGCGTTGGTGCAGGTGGAGGGGATAATGGTGGAGGTCAGAGATCAGATTTTTCATCAACTGTTGAAGGAGGTGTTAAGGGGGAAAAAAAGACCTAAAAAAGGTCAGTGCTGTTCTGTTGTTAGTATGAAATGATATTGTCTGAGCTAACTGAGGTACACTACCAGTCCAACGTTTGGACATACATTTTGATTTTTCTTGCTTATCTAATATGGCTTCTAATGAGGAAAAAAATACATTTACACCTTCAGTGATGTGCAGTGAGGTTCTGATGTCGTCACAATCAGATTTACAAACATATAAACCAGGTGTCAGTACATTTGGCCCCGGGTCAGTTTCTCTCCCAGTGACTTGGGGCCAGAATAAAAAAAATAATTTCAAAATAAAAGTTCTACAGTCCGTATGAAATAGCTCTAATAGTATGAAATAAAAAGCAAGCTGGTTTTGTATTGTTATTTATCCTTCTTCTGTTTCCCCAATTTTCAGTGGATTGAAGTCATTAAATTTCTTACCATTTCGTACCACTCTGTTTGAAAAGAGCGAGTCTTTCGTCCTGTCGTCTGGAGCAAACCATTTAGCAGGTGAGGCATGGCCTCACCTGCCATCACATCACATCACTGCACGTCACTGTACACCTTGAAGCATCTTTTTAAACTTTCTACCAAGTTATGACGTTGCCTCATCAAAAACATGGTTGAAGAGGTTTTAGATGTCATCCATGCATGTTTGAGTATTTTAGCGATCTCTCCTACGCCCTTATCCTTAGTGTGATTCTGTGCAATGCTCAGATCACAAGCCAGGGCAATTCTCCATAAATATACAAAAACATGATACAAAACTTTACACTATAACTTCACAAACCTGATGCAATGTGCAGTAGTTTCATTAGCAGGATGCACACTGATTGTGTTGTGATGGCGCTCTGAAAGGAGAGTGACTTAACGTAAAGGGAGGGTGGGACTCAATAAGCATCAATACCGAAAGTGAAATTGTTAATACAGACATGGGCAAACTATGGCCCGCGGGCCACACATGGCCCTTGAGCTTATTAATCCAGCCCGCCAAACGTGACCAAATTGTATCAAAATAGGTAAAGGTAAAATTTGTTCAAAGTTTTTCTGCTGTGTTTATGTAACTGAAATTTAATAAATTAATTATTACATTAATTAATGCATTTGGAAAACAGATTGTACATTGAGCCTTCCATATACAGGCCAAATCTCTAATGTAATGTATACATATATATACATATATTTGTATATTTTACAATAATGTTGCTCAAACTTCCTACTTTTCTATTCATCATTTATATTGCATTAGCTGACCACCCCCATACCACCCACAGCCCACATACCCAAACATTAATTCCACATTCTCAGACCAGTACAGCAAGAATCAATGTATATTTCACAATACCATGTCACATTTGGAGCAGCCATTAAAAAAGTACCCATAGTTTGCCTCACTCTCCCGGCTCTGCTGCTTTCTCCTTCTTGCTTAACGACGGGATAGTTTCTATTCTTCCTGAATGACCTCAAAAAGCACTTAGAAAGGACACAGACACTGTTATTCCCGAGTATTAGCTTTAGCCTTGTACGGCACAACATGGCAATTAGTCCTCCCTTTGTAACCGCGCGCTATTGAAAACGCGTTCCTCGGGTTGGGTCAGGAATTTCACAGTTTTCTTTTGACACTTTTTCATTCTGAATGTCTTGGTCGCGGAGCGGGGATGAGTAAGTGGAGTGTTGAGTTCTCTGAATTTTTGAAAAATGTGGGAAATAGTGGAGAGGACGGTGCATGTGGTCAGAAACTACACAGCAGAACTAATGTTTGATTTCAGATGTTACCATTTCTTCAAGGTCTGCCTGTTTTCATTTGGAACATTTTTTTTTTTTTTTTTGAATTGCATTGCAGCACTGTAGTTGATATGAACTAGTGATGAGATGTACATGAACGAGTCAGCTCTTCTGAACGGTTCCTTTACGTGAATGTTTTTAAAAGAATCAAATCTTTTTCTTTGTCATTTTTCTGCATTCTTTACTGATTCACTCTGAACCGACACGATAATATTGAAACTCACTTATGCCACCGACACTATACCCCAAGAGCACATTAAACCACAAAACTATTTGTTAAAAAAACATGAACTGCAATAAATAAATAGCAGAATGAAACAATTTTGTGATTAATTTGCATTTGTAATAAGTCATAGAAGTTATTCACAAAAAAATAACCCATTTTTTTCCAGTAGTGCAAAGAAAAAATACCCACTATTAATGCTGACCTCCAAAAATATTGTTCCATCTAACACACTGAAGTCGTTATAGTGATTGTGGTGACAGGCCTAAATACATATTCATTCTAAAGGCTTTAATTTCGCTTTTGAACATACTTTTGGTCACCTTGGGATAAGTATTTAAGATTTTATGATTAAGAATGTTATTAGAATTATACATTTGTGAACAGAATTTGATTGTAGAATGAATCTGGTGATGGTTTATGGACTTAAAACATGCCCAGAGAGGGGGTATTACAACTCTATAGGGTATTAATTGCTAACACGTAACATATTTAGATCACCATGTTGCCTTTTATTATGCTATCGCCAAAAACAATGTATTAACATGTTTAATAAATTGCAGTTTTGCTTTTGACGCTCTGATTATCCCGTCGCTCCCACTTCAGAGTGCTGTCACAACTCAGTCAGTTTGTATGTAGCCACTGAAACTAGTGCGCGTCACATCGGGTTTGTGAGGTTGTAGTGTGTTGTTCTGTATCATGCTTTTGTATATTTATGGAAAACTGTCTTGACGTAGGCTTTTGGGCTGGGTTCTGTACAGTCTCGTACAACTAACTTGAATAGGAGAGAGAGAACATGCATGGATGACATAAACCGATAATATTATAACATGGTAGAAACCTCCAAAAACTTGATTTTGCATTAAAGGAAGTCTGGGGTTTTATCTGTGACATAACAATCCAGGCAAAATGCAAACAGAGCATATTTAAGGCTCGAAACGGATGAACAAAATCAGAATAAAAAGTCAATATGTGTTCTTTAAAGGCTGTCCTCGCTGTGTGCCAGATGTGACTTATTTTGAGGTTCACTGCCAAACCCTGAGATCCTGGTTCTCTCTGTATATTCTCTCAGTTCAGTTACCCCCTCCTCTTCTTTGATCCCATCGTTTTATAATCGATATCTCTATGATTGATCCACACGCCCTCATGTGTTGAGCTGAGCAGGGCTGTGGCTCACGTGGGCCGCCAGACCTCTTGGCTCTGCGGCGTCTGTGCTCCCGGCTCCCGGTCTCCGTCAGCGTATGGGCGGCTGCATTCTAGGCGCGTGTCTCATCCAACTATGAGGAAACAGCATTTGGCACGTTACTGTTCATGGAAATTCCCAAATATGTCCCCTGTAATATTTTATTCCTTTTGGTTTTTTCCTGGAAGCAGACACGACCACGCATGTCCTTGATTGGCTAATTCACCTGTCAGTCACATCCATCTGAACTCGAGGGAGATAAAAACTATGTAAAGTATTGGAGAAGTGTGTATTCTTGGCAGTCCAGGTATTCATTCTGTCTCTCTGGCCCAAATGATCATAGGTAGCACTTTAATTCTACCTCTATAACCTCAGTAACACTACATTACATTGTGATTCAGACTTAAAATTGCCATTCCCAGCCTTATTAAAGGTACAATGGTTCGGTCAAAGTGCAGTGGACCAAACAGAAAGGCGAGGACAAAGGTGTAAAAATTGAGTTTAAATTTAATTATGGAAAAATATAATTTAACAAAGGCTCAAAAATGGTTCAGATAATAGTAACAAAAAGCTGGGCCCAACTGGGGTCAACTTGACATGAACTGAACATAACCAAAACTAACCAACCAGACAAAGGAACGGAGGTGTTTAAATTCTAAACCCAAAATGAACACAAGAGGGCGGTATTACACTAAAGATAAACTAAAACTACTAACTTGGGTAAAATAACAATATGGCCGCCGGAGTACAAGCCTCAGCAGCCAAAAAATGCATAATAATGAAGAAAAAAACACATATAAGTTGCATTTTTGGGGGAAATTTACTTCAAAATCTGTGACTAAGAAGTTAAATTATATATTTTAATAAGTTCACATATAAGTCGCATCCGAGTATAAGTAACATCCTCGGCCAAACTATGAAAAAAGTGCGACTTATAGTCCGGAAAATGCGGTACACAAAACTTTCAGACAGGTATTAACTCAAATATTTTCACCCGAAATCGAAAATGGATGTCTTAATAACGCATTTAAATTAAACTATGTGTACTGTAATTCATGTAACTTGTAAAAAAAAAGTGATAAATGGAGCTGGTGTAATTTAACTTCCAACACCCTTCATCGCAATGTCTTCTGCCATGGTCTAAACGCCAAAGATAATCCATTCAATAACACCTACTAATACTTTTCTGCCGCTTTAAAGGTTCTATATCACGAAAAATGTACTGCAGAGAGCTTTTAGCCATGTTATAATGCTGTGACCTCATCAAAAACTTAACTGGAGCTAACTGGAGTTTTGTTTCATTCACACATTTTTGCATCACGCTTTATTATTGGTCTGTCTACATCTCCAAAGCTCAAAATGCTCTGTTCCACCTTATGATGTCACGCAGTGGTAGTTTTCAAGTTTCCTTTTACCTTTTGTTTAGGAGAGATTGGCAATTCCAGGGCTGAAATTATTCGAATGATTCTCGTGAAGGTGTATTTAGTTTAAAAACACAGTATTACCTCATGACATCACAAGGTGGAACGGAGTTTTTTCAGTTTGAGAGAAGATTTCGGCCTAAATACGCAGGATTTGTGTGTTAAACATGTGTGAATGGAACAAAAAACACAACTCCAGGTCTGTTTTGATTAGGAAACGGATTAGGAAATACTTCATCTTTTTGCAGAGATTTGCACCATTGTTCTGTCCATACTGCGCTTTTTTATTATCACCCTTACTTTACTTTACTACTCATTTTACGCTGCACCATTTTGTCGAAGTACATTCCTAGTTTGTGAATTCTGTTCGCTGACGATGGCAGTAAAGCTTTATGAGTCTAATTCTAAGATTATGACACCGGTTCAGCCTGGGATCCGAAGATGTGAGTCTGGTCACGCTGAATCTCCCAGAGTTCAGATAGCTGTGATTGACAGTTGGATTAGCCAATCGGGGGCGTGCATGGTCCATCTGTATCAAACCAAATATGGCTGTTTAGAAGGAAAGAAAATATCACAGGGGTCTGAAAAACATAGTGGATTTCTGCAGAATCAATGAGCAAAACACTAAACACTGTTAATCTCAGATGATTTTATTTTATTTGTAAATGGTGGGCAACCAATTAGCTCCTTCGTTTTACATGTGTCACTGAAAAAAACCCCAAATCTGATCATGCACGGTGGAGTTCGTGGTGACCAGACTGGTATAAATCCATTTAAAGTGCCCCACCCAGAGATCCAAATTCAGATCTTGAGCTTGGCTTGGTCAGGAGTGAATTATCCAGACGATTTTACATGTTGGGCATGTTTTGAGGAAATGTTTTCCTCAAATAGGAAGTGATCGAGGGCTTCTGGCTCCCTCGAATCTGGCTCCAATTCACTTTATATAGTAAAACTGTCACCCCTGTCTCTGTAACTGCTGCCGTGAGCCTTGTCATTTTGGTCTTAAAATGTTTGTATTAACCTGCGCTACATGATCGTGGTATTTTTTATTTCAGTAAATGCAGATATGAACATTAATAACAGACAAAACCAGCCAAACCTAAACCAGCGTTGCGGGCGGTAGGGGCGTTACCTTCAACAGCCTCGCTCCGGATTGGATGTTTTGTCGCCGTCCTACTCGCGGTCAGAGTTCGAAACATGGAAGTTCCAAAGTCGCCCCTCGACGAGCTTCATTTGACTAGAGCCGAACGCTATTGGTGACGTCAGATTTCCTTAGTCCACTTCTTTATACAGTCTGTATTTGGACAAACTCCACACAGAAAGGCCCAGCACTACCTGAGAGTTGAACTTTGGATCTCCTCGTCGAGAAGAAAGCGTCCTAGCCACTGAGCCACCGCGCCGCTGCTCATTATTCATTCACCGACCACACTGCTTGGGTTGTTTCAGGATTTGTGCTTTTCTTTTGACACTTTCTCCAAATGCTGTCCTGGCAGTGCTGAGTAAGTGGAGCATTGAGTTTTCAGAAATGTGGATAGCACAGTGGAAGGGACGGACTCGCTGATGAGGTACTGACAGAAAATAGTACCCCGGAAAAATGTCCTATTTCCACTGTTCCTGTCCTCGCTGTGTGCCAGATGTGATTTGGCAGAAGATTTGGCACACACGAGTTGTTGTGGAGACTCTCTGCTGACAAAGGGGAACTTTTTTTATTGGAGATTTTGAGGCAGCACAAATGCGGGAGCACAGGGTGGAACCTATAGTCATCCATGTCAATTTGGAATAAAAATAAATCCTGACTTATCTCTTCGTGCGCAGGCTCTTACACATATTTTCGCTTATCTCTAATATATTTCATTTTTAAAGGGCCCATATTACGCTATTTTTTGGTCTTTTTCCTTATCAAAAACAGACCTGGAGTTGTGTTTTGTCTCATTCACACACGTTTAACGCACAAATCCTGCATGTTTAGACTGTCAAACAGAAAACACTCACACTCACTCACTCCTGTACAGTACAGAATGTGTTCAGCCAAGTTTACATAAATGTTCAATCGCAGTGTGACTCTGAAGTGCTGTATGTTTGCAAGTTTTCTCCCCGGCAAAACCCTCAATGTCGATGAAACCTTCTGTACTGACAAAGCCACCTGTGCCGGCGTCCAAAAGAGCAAAGAAGACACTAACCATCTCAGAAAAATCTCAGAGGAAGAGGCGGGGTCAGAGGAAGAGGCGGGGTCAAAGGAAGAGACGGGGTGAGAGGAAGAGGCGGGGTCAAAGGAAGAGACGGGGTGAGAGGAAGAGGCGGGGTCAAAGGAAGAGACGGGGTGAGAGGAAGAGGCGGGGTCAGAGGAAGAGGCGGGGTCAGAGGAAGAGGCGGGGTCAGAGGAAGAGGCAGGGTCAGAGGAAGAGGCGGGATCAGAGGAAGAGACGGGGTCAGAGGAAGAGACGGGGTCAGAGGAAGAGACGGGGTCAGAGGAAGAGGCGGGGTCAGAGGAAGAGGCGGGGTCAGAGGAAGAGGCAGGGTCAGAGGAAGAGGCGGGGTCAGAGGAAGAGAGGCAGGGTGAGAGGAAGAGGCGGGGTCAGAGGAAGAGAGGCGGGGTCAGAGGAAGAGGCGGGGTCAGAGGAAGAGGCGGGGTCAGAGGAAGAGGCAGGGTCAGAGGAAGAGGCGGGGTCAGAGGAAGAGGCAAGGTCAAGAGGCAGGGTCAGAAGAAGAGGCGGGGTCAGAGGAAGAGGCGGGATCAGAGGAAGAGGCGGGGTCAGAGCAAGAGGCGGGGTCAGAGGAAGAGACGGGGTCAGAGGAAGAGGCAGGTTTTTTTTTTTTTTATTTGTTACAGTATTTCTAAAAGCTGTCATTTTTATTTACAGAACAGTATAGTATTTAGTTTTGTTCTACAATACTATTTTTTTAATCTACAAAGGTTTGAACTTTGAGAGTGTTTAAACAAGAGAGAAATGTGAGAAAATGTTAATGCCTGTGTGAGAAAAGTGTATAAAGTGTGTGGTGAGGGGTTTTACAGCCTTAAGACATATAGAATAATTGAAAAAATAAAACTTTCTACTTTGCAGAGTTTGCCTATTGCGGGTTATTTTTGGAACGTAACCCCCACGATAAACGAGGGACCACTGTATAGGAAGTGCTCCACCGTGTTTTTAAACTCCAGACACCTTCACTAGAATCATTTGCATGATTTCAGCCCTGGATTTGCAGATCTCTACTTAACAAAAGGTAAAAGCTGTTTCATAACATCACAAGGTGGAACAGCGCATTTTGAACGCTGGAGATGTAGACAGACTAATAATAAAGAGTTACGCCAACATGTGTGAATGAAACAAAACACAACTCCAGGCATCATCAGGACATATCTGGGGCCAAACGTTGTTGAAAGAATTTACATAAGTCTCTGGGTGTGGTTACCAAAGCGGCCATTTTGAAAGCTTAAAATCGCAGTAACTTTTGCAAACATCGTCGGATTCAGACAAACCCGATGTGGAATCTGTGCATTTTGACGATCTGGACAAAATTATGTGTGGATTAAAATTCTATCTTTAAAAATGACTCTCCAGCGCCCTCTGCAAAGTTACAATGAGCCATAAACATTTATCTCCAACATGACACTGGAGATATCGAATCCGAGCCGCATGTCAAGCTAAAGTTGACATGCAGCTCAACATCTGACACGCAGGGACATTTCAGAAGACATTTGTACAGACATGCAGAATAAGACAGGAGATTGTGTTTTTTATGGAAGAAATTATGGTACATAAAAAATTGCAGCCTTTGTGATTTGCTAATTGGATTCAAACTGTGACTTTGATTCCATTACGATACATTTTGCAGCCCTACAGTCTACAACAAGTCTACAAGCCCCTGTTAAATTCCTTAACTTTTTATTGTTCTGAAAAACACTGAGAAAATATGCCAAAATGCTGCTAAAATAAGGCTGCAACAATTAAGTGACAAATTGTGACTAGTCGACCAGTCCTTCAGTCGTCCAGGTGTGATCCATAGTAAATGAGGAAAAACGAGGGTTGCGAGGGGCCTTTATCACCGCTTGCAGTTTTAATGTTATAATTAATTTAGGTTCTCAAGACTATTATCCAATCAGACAGCAGAATGAGCCTCACATGAGTCACTGGGGTTGCCAGTTTCGAGCTGAAATCCAGTTGGTTTAAACCTAAAAACACGCTCTAATCTGAACGGTCACTACTTAAACCCCAGTGTCTGCAGCCAGTCATGAATCAGTGCTAGTGCAGCCTCTGCAGCTCAGGGAGTGAATCCTGGAGGTTCTGAGCGTCCACATGAGGGCTGTCCATAAACTGAGAATGAGAAAAACTTGTATGCGTCTCTATATCTGGAGGTTAAGACACTGGCAACACAGCTGTGATTGTAGTTCCTTTTTAAACCAGTAAGAACTCTTGATACACTTCATTAAATACGTGTTACTTTTAATTTTGCTGCTTGTTTTAAAGTATTGAACATTGCTTTCAGCTCTTGTGTCAGTGTCATTAAGTATATATACGCCACCAAATGATAACATAAAATATATCATAAAAAACTATAGGTAGGTAGGTACTTTATTGATAACCTATGAGGGTAATTCAGTCTCTGCATCTGACCCATCCTTCGACTCGAGCTGCTGGGGCAACCTGTCAGGAGCATCCCGCGCTCAGGGACCCATCTCCAGATCTTAAGATAAACTTAGTCAAAACGGAGCTGGAGGATCTACTTACGGTGCATGTTTTAGGTTGATACAGAGGACATACACGATATATATAACCCGAACGTTTCGCGAAATGACTTCTTCTTATCGATACCTGGAGCCGCAAACCCGGGTATATTAGATCAGGGAGAATAAACCATTGTCCTGCCTTCGCTCTCAAACACACTCTCACTCACACGTTTTGGAGGGAAGACTTTCTCTAACTTCATAGATTAAACCAAAGCTCAAATATGCACATCTTTTGGACACGGCCTTATCATATTCCAATCCTATCTAATGCGAGCCACCTGTGTTATTGGTCTGCAGCGTGGGAGGAGGCTAGTCTCTGGATGTTATCTCATCATATATTAGCCTCCTCCGGCCCCAATGTCCATCCATCTGCGTTTTATTAGGCCCGACTGACACTGCAATGATAAGGAACTATATTTATATGTATGGGAGGCGGAGGAAGACAGAGAGAGAAAGGGAGGGATGGACAGAGAGGGTAAACAGAGAGAGAGAGAGAGAGCAGAGAACAGGGGAGAAAAAGGCACAGAGAGAGAGAGACTGGGAGATAAAAAAGGGACTGAAAGGTAAAGAGAAAGTCTGAGAATGAGATAAAAAGAGGCATACAGAGAGAGGGTGAGTGAGATGGAGAAGGGAGAAAAGAGAGAGTGGGGAGAGAAAGACAGAAAGAGGGAGGGAGGATGAAGCGAAGAGAGACAGAGAGAGTCATAGTGTGAGATAGAAAAGAGAGAAAGAAGGGGAGAGAGAATGAGAATAAGAGGGGAGAAAGAGAGTAAAAGGACAGACAGAGGGAGGGAGAGAGAGGCAGAAAGAGGCAGAGAGGGAGAAGTAGAGACAGTGACAAGGTGAGAGAGACAAAGAGTTGGGGGATGACAGAAGAGAAAGATAGAAAACAGAAGCAGACAAAGAGATGGAGGAAAAGACGGGAGAGAAAAGCAGAACAAAGAGAGAGAAGCAAATAGAGAACAGAGAGTCAGGGAGAGAGAGAGACAGAAAGAGGCAGAGAGGAAGAAGTAGAGACAGTGACAGGGTGAGAGAGACAAAGAGTTGGGGAATGACAGAAGAGAAAGATAGAAAACAGAAGCAGACAAAGAGATGGAGGAAAAGACGGGAGAAAAAAGCAGAACAAAGAGAGAGATGCAAATAGAGAACAGAGAGTCAAGGAGAGAGAGAGAGACAAAGAGGGTTAGAGAGCGAGAGTTAGACAGATAGTGAGGGATGGAGAGAAACAAAGAGTGAGGAAGTGAAAAAAGAGAGTGTTTGAGAGAGGAGAAAGAGACAAAAGGAGAAGCTGGATGGAGAGAAAGCCAGAAAGAGAAACAGAGAGAGTGAAAGTGAAAAACAATGAGAGGGAGAGAAGGAAGTAGACAGACAGACAGAGAGAGAGGAGGGAAAAGAGATAGAGAGTGAGAGAAAGATGGGAAAAGAAAGAATGGAGACAGAGACAAAGTCATGGAGTGACAACGAGGAGAGGGAAGAAAAAGACAGAAAGCGAGAGACGGTGGAAGAGAGAACGAAAAACAATAAATAGGGAGACGTAGACGTGGACAGAGAGGGAAAGGGAGAGAGGGAAGCAGACAATGAGAGAGACGTATCGACAGAGAGAGAGAGGAGGAAGGACACACTAGTACATGAGTTGACAGCTTAAAACTTTTCTTAAAATGAAATAATGAAGTTTGACACCTGCAAATGTTTATTCCTGGCTGTGATAATTATCTGGAGTCTGGTGGGGTTGTCAGGGCAACATCAGAGCACCTGCCGTCCAAAAGTTACACCAAAGTAATTAATGACTGCAATGATTTTAAGGTTTAAAAAAAGAATCATACGGCAAATTATAAGAACGATTTTTTTTCTTTCTTTTTTTTTTTTTTTTTTCAGTAATTGTATTTTTCGTAAAAAGCTCAACTTAGGTTTAAGCTTGAGTTTAAATTTTGAGGGTTAAAATTGGTACTTTCAGTTGATTTTTTGGAGTAGTAGTTAATGTTACAGTCAAAGATAATAAGACATTGTCAGATCAGAAATGTTTCAAGATTAGCAATGGGAATCTCAGTTTGGTAACACCTCAGGAGACATGACACTGCGCCTTGCCAGAAGTTGGGTTTGAACTGACGATCTTTTGGAAAGTGGGTAAATGGCTCAACCAGGAGAAGCTTTACGAGGCACAGAAACATACCTGAGGTGTTTTGAACAGCTGAACTTGGTGGCTGGATAAGCTTTGGGGCGTAGATAGATTGGGAGTTTGGGCGACAGTAGCTCAGCGCTCGCCCTCTGATCCGAAGGTCTTGAGTTCGAATCCCGCTCATGACGTTAACATCATTGGTTGAGCGGTCAGATCCACTCACCCACAGGTTGGTGGCGCAATTTCAGTTCCTATAGCCTCCAGTGTCTGCTTCGGTGAGAATGGGTGAGTGGTTCCTTGATGTAAAAGATGCTATCATTTGACGTTTTACACTATTTAACTCAAAGTCCACTATATGTAACTTTTTACATTGCATAGCCACAGCTGCCCTGGGGCACACTGACTCAAGTGAGGCTGCTAATCTGCACCATCACCGTTTTTTGACTTATTCATTCACACATACATCATAGTAGGGAAGTGTCTTGCCAGTTGGATATTGGGATATGTCTCAAGCAAGTTTATTGTGGATAAACTGAGCATTCTGATTCAAGAAAGTTGGGATGTGATTTATGTGATTACAGTTTAGCAAAGGTCCATAGCAAAGAACAATATCTCCCCTGGGTTCAGCCACTGGTGGTGGTGAAGAGGAGTAGATGGAGAGGCTGATCCTGCTGCTGCGGTGGGTTGAATGATGATTAGCTGAAAAGGGACAAGAGGTTGGAGGCACATTCTTCCTGATTAAGTGATCATTTTTCGCTGTCCATCTTGTTTAATGCCGACATTGTCCTTGCGTAGATGCGATTCTGTCCCTCATTTTTGTAATAATTTCTCATTTTCGTTGGTTTGAAGTTCATTTATCTGCAATAATAGTGATATTCTATGTTTGTCCACTAGAGGTCAACACCGTCATTTTAAGTTTAAGTCATTAAATTCTTCTTTAGTAATTGGTTTGTACGAGGCAGCGCCATCTAGGGCCTCCACCCGAATGAGAACAACTGCTATACACTAGTAACTTGATGTACTGTTTTTAGCTTATGTGCTAATTTGTGTTTGTGTATTTAAACAAATACTGATACATTGCTTGTATTTTTGTTGCATTTTACAAATAAGAAATGGTCTGGATATAGAGGCATCTTGTTTCTGGGGCCATTTTGATGTTAAGTTTTCTAAGTTGGGTTAGAAAATGGCAAAACGGATGCGTAGATGCTAAATTCAATGCATTTTGTTCGCTTTCAGTCTTCTCTACTCTCTTCTTTCTTAATGAAGGCTTGCAGACTTTGAAGCGCGCAACTTAACATGTAACGCCACTCATAACAAAAGACCCTACCTTGAAAGAGAACTCAAGAGTGAGACAGAGGGAGCAGCGTTTTGTCTGTCAAGTTTGTGCAATAATTAACTAAACGCAGTGATCTCCTTTTATCTGCGAGAAGAGTCCAGTGTTTGGGAAGCTTTGCCCTTTCTAAGTCTACGGCTTTGAGTGATATTGTTCATAATTTGTCAAATTAGTGTTTCACTGATGGCGGAGCACTGAGTGGGCTCTCAGACTGAAGAGTTCAAGATCTTTTCAGTTATAATAATTGGAAGCTCACAGTGCGTTAATGATCAAATGGTTAGTTTGAAGCATTTGCATTTTTGCGGTTGCCCGGCACATCCAGAATCTGTCTGTATTTTTTATACAGATAGGAATCAGTCTGGTCACCACTCGAGCGTCTCAAGCCAGCTCCAAACTCTGCCGTTCAGTCATATTTGGTTATTTCAGAAATGTATGTGAAACAAAGGAGCTCATTAGTCATCTATCACTTTTTTTTTTTGCTTTCTTTTCTCCACATAAGCAGCCATATTTGTTTTGATATGGATGGACCATGCATGTCCCTGATTGGCCAATCCACCTGTCAATCTCCCATCTGAAAATGAGGAGATTCACTGGTGATAAGACTCACATCTCTGTAAAGTATTGGAGAAGCGTGTACTCTGGATCCCAGGCAACTTTTTCAGGCTTTCATTTCAGTACTCGTGAATGCATTTCAATATACACGGCCTGGCCAAATAAAAAAAAAAGTCGCCACCAATTGAAACCAATGCACCATCTTTGGTTCATTTTCCAGATCTTATTATACTTCCATGATGTGGCTTTGTAAACCCATCACTGAGAAGATTTGTAATAAGCAGCAGTGGTAGAATGTTCAAACTCGCTCCTGTTGATAGATTAATCGCAGTCAAATCGAAATCGCAATTTGAATAGATTTAATTCGCAAATCACAGCACCGGCAAAACAACAAAATCTCCTGTCTTACTCTGCGTAAAAACTGCAAATCCTTTATTTTAGATCTGTACAAACGTGTTCTGAAATGTGATTCTTGTATTAGTTTGTCATTTCATATTTAAAACTTTTTGTCAATGAATCTAGATCCGTTTAAAATCTGAACTTTGAGCAGAATCCAATTATTTACCCATAAATCACAGTCGCAGTGCTTCTCAGAAAAATCACAATTAGATATTTTTACCAAGTCGTCCAATAGTCCTGATTTAGTCCCAGGTTTAGTCCCATTTTAGTCCCAGGTTAGATTGTTGTGAAGTATAACATTTGCACATTTTTTATTTTCTTCTTATCACACACTTGGACAAAATTCAATGTCTAGAACCGTATCCAGTTTCCCAAATTTTAAACAGATGTGTAGAGAGACGTCCTTTCCTAATAGTCCAATGACGTTCATCTCGTCATTCACTCATTTATTTTAATAGAATCTTTTCCATAGAGGACAACAAACATCGTCGTTGGATTAAGGAGGCAACTGCAATACAGAAACATGGCCACGGGACTATAAACCGGGACGAGGGGGCCTTTTTACTCTCTCACACCTGGAATACTGTCCTGAAGAAGTCGGCCTGCAGATGGCGCTGTCGTCCTGCCTGCAATGGTAGGAAGACAGCTCCAAATCCTGTTTAAATCAGCTGACTGGACACGTCACAGCAGCATTATGTGACTGTCAGGTATGAAAAGAGACTAAACATCGGTCTGGAAAAATAATCTATTAAAATAAATACTACGCCCTCAGATGTAATAAAAGCAAAAGGAAATTTAAACTGACAAACAGTCCAGATTTCTGCAGAATCAACAAGCGAGGCAGCAAACTCTAATTTAAGCTAAAAGAAATGTTATAGTTTGTTCTGAATGATACAAGAATTTTGGAGAGGAGACACCTTCCACATTTGACAGACTCGTGTAAATTAGCGACTGCGGTTGGACTGTCCCAAGTCAGGACGGAGGTTTGCCGCACACTATGGTCCAATTCCAGACTAGACCCGTCACAATAATTACTATATCAGTTTATTGTTCAATGCATGAAAGCTGAAACAACATTTTTTCTTTACAGTAGTGGGGAAATCTTGCCGTTTTTCTGTATTAAGGTCATATTTGAGCTGTAGAAGGTTGAATAAATAACTTCTATGGCTAAATATCGGTCGCTTCTGCCTATTAATGATGCTGTCTATTGATTGGTTTACTGGGATTATATTGCTTCGTATCAGTGTTGGTAAAGTAGCTTCAATATTATCGTTTATCGCACCATTTCTTTGTGTTAACGTGACTGGCCTATTCCAGACCCTTCAAACAGAATGCAGAAGGGACCGGCTGCTCGGGCAACATGTTTTCGCCGGATGGATTTGAGCAAAGTTCATGTTGTGTAAAGGCTTTCGGACAAAACACCACCGCCATATCGACACAGACGCTGATGGACAAACTCCATTAATACTGCTAGGTCGCAATGGAACGGCTGCCCTTGTCCGAGATATATAAATGATGAAGAAAATAAATATATAATAAAACATACCCAATCTAACGTCTATGTAATCTCCACATGACTGAAGACGAGTGACCTTCCCTGTCCACTCTTACTGCATTAAATCACCCAAACAATTTTACAAAACAATTAGAATCATTGTATTTTTTCCTGCCTCGGGCCAGAATGTCTCTTGTTCTTTCTTTTTTTTTTTCGCCCAAGCCTTTCCTCGAAGGTCCTTTTGTGCTCCGACTTTGCCAGGTTGAATTTAACGTCTTTGAACATGGCACACACGAAACCAATTTACAGGTCGCGGTCTGGAGGACAGAGCAAAGAAGAACCGGAGAAGAGGAATTGGATGAACCCGAGGCAGACGCACACACTTCACTACGATTAGCATCAGAAAGGGAGAGCCAATGTCACAGCAACGTGGGGGTGTAGGGGTGGTACAGAAAAAAACAATATTTATAGGCCCTATTCTTGAGTTTTTCCAGTGTATTTGTGCAAAATTTGTCTTGCGCAACTGGATACTCATTTCTCAATATTGAAATAAATCACAGAACTTCAAATTTGACCTTTCATGAACAGTTTCTTTTTTTTGTTTCATCAGAAAGTCCCGCTTAGCATAGTCATTCAAGCCCCTAATGAGTGATTTCACACCTATTAGCATCCAGGTTAGCCCTATTGTTCTCCTAGTTTTGCTTTGGTCCTGCAACGATTTGTCCAGTTGACAGATTTAATTTTGCATTTGCAACGTCTATAAAAGAGCTTTTAAAATTATCAAGTGATGGCCGAGGAGATCGGTGTGTCCTCCTGCACCTGAGCGCCCTGTACCTCCGTCCTGAGGGCAGAGGGATGGAGGGATGAGGTGCTCTTGTGGTGAGTGTGCGGAGTCTCGTTCTATGGAGAGCGCAATGCATCCAATGGTCCGGTTGTTGAGATGTGCTAGATTGGGTGTGGGAAGTCCTGTGATTTTGGTAGCTCTGTGTGTTATCTTTGTGACTTAGACCGGTATTTAATAGTGTCTTGAAAAAACAGGTGGAACAATATTACGTGATGGGCTGGGTGATGGATCGGCACAACAGTGATAACAGATTCAGAGAGACGAGTCCTTTTCTGATTATGGGCAGTTGTAGTTGGCTTCTTTTCTGAATGTCTGTGATGTACTGATCAGGTGTGTTGTCTATTGTGACCCCGAGAGATTTAAAAGTTCACCTAGATTGTTTCAAAGTATGGCATTAAACTTGTATATCTCCATGGTACCTACTACTACCTCTACTACTAGCCTACTACTACATAGCACTACTATGTTTCCTATGGCCTTAAGGCAGCTCTGACACGGCCCATCACTCATTTCAAAGGGCCGGCCCCTGTCGAGTTCAAAGCTCTGTTATTGCATTAACGTCAGTGCGTCTGCTGGCTCCACACATTAAACTGCTAGCGTTAGCCTTCTAGCTTCTGTGCTCGGTATGCTAATGCACAAATTAATGTACAAAAAGCTCCCTACGACAGTGACTTTTCCATCGCCACAGGACACAAGCCGGTCAACATGAAAGCGCATCATTTCAGAGTCATAAATGTGACAAATCAAAGAAAAGAAAATATATAGCCTGTGTATAATCATTGTAACACTCAGAGGTCGGCAGTCGACTTCTTTCAGAAACTTCAGTAATAATGATGCAAAAGTCATATCACTTTTCACTCCACAAACAAACTACGGTAGCCACAGCTGCTCTGGAGTAGACTGACAGAAGAAAGG
This sequence comes from Periophthalmus modestus, assembly GCA_019594935.1. NCBI lineage: Eukaryota > Metazoa > Chordata > Actinopteri > Gobiiformes > Gobiidae > Periophthalmus > Periophthalmus modestus. The sequence continues at coordinate 29,831,704 of JAIEZT010000026.1, read as the reverse complement.
TTTCCTCTGCACCATCAGCCGCTCCAATCATAACCAATCACTCACACCCAGAGCGTTCACACTAGACGAGGTGGGTGAACTTTTTGCCTGAGGTCACAACAACCAGTATGAACATCACCAGTGACCAACAGACCACAGCAGTGCTCCGCTCTTCATGTCAGATGTACTCCACAAGAATAACACTTTTGGAGGGTAGGTGAAGTGTCTTGCCTAAAGACAAAATGGCAAATCTCCAAATTTCAAGTGCCCTGACCACTGAGCCACTGTCACCCGGTTTTCACTCTGATTTTGAGAACAACTTTCAAATGCAGCGGTGTTGATAAAGAATTGCACGGATTTTTGCTCAACGGAAGTGACAGAATACGTTCTTCATTTTTCTTGTTACTTTAATGTATATACTTTTGTTTGCTGAAAGCTGGGACTTGAACTCAAAACCTTTAGGCCAGATGTCACCATGAATGTACTACAATATAACATTCAGTCACAGCAGCAGGACTGAGAACATAAAGGAAAAGACTTTGAACTTTTCAGTTCAGTTCAAGACTGTATTGAAGTAGAAAGCACATATACCTGCCCTCAGATGTAGTAAAAGCAAAAGAAATACACCGTAAAAGTGAAATGTGATATTTACTGCTGCACTTTGTTATTTTCTACAACTGGTTATTAAAGGGGGGATTTTACTTCTACAGGGAATTTATTGTTTTCAAAATGTTATATTAACTGATACGTTTTAGCTTTGTTTATCCTTATTCTGAGTCAGTATCACAACACAATTAGCATGCTAATGAAACTACTGCACATCACATCAGGTTTGTGAAGTCGTAGTATGTATTTTTGTATATTTATGGAGAAATGTCACATGGGAGCATGGGTGACGTAGGATTGTGGGCTGAGCATTGCACAGAATCCTACAGCTAACCATAAAGACGGTTCGAATACGGTCTGGGAGAGATTGCTAAATTACTCAAACATGCTTGGATGACACCTAAAACTTCTTCAGGCACGTTTTTGATGAGGGAATATTATAACATGGCAGAATGCTTTGAAAAGGACATTTTGCATAATACCCCTTCTTTAAGCTATAAATGCATTTTTAAAAGCATGAAGTAGTTTCAATATGATTAATATGATGATTTATCGTTCCATTTTCTGTAGTAACATATCACACTTAATTAGTTACTTCTGCTTGAGTAACCCTACATTAAAGTTGTTTGACATCACTTTTCTTGCCTCCTTCCCCTTTCAAAGTTTGAATGTTACGCAAAAATGACTCTTGTGAGCGTTAAGCTATGTGTCAAGATCCCAGTCTGCCCTGTATGTTTGTGCTGTCCTTCCCCCGTCCCTTCTGTGTCCTGCCTGGATCAATCAAGCTGCACCTGTGAGGACAAAAGGCCCAGGGATCCAACACTCAGCTCCAGATCGTCAGGGTATCCACAGTGGTACAGTTCAGCTTGGCTCAGTCTAGTTTTTGCATTTATGATTCTCGATACTCCATTGATTTGTTCTTCGTCAGACCCCGCTCCTAGGAACCACTCTGCACCTCTTACCCAGCTCTCCATGACCGGTATGAACACCTCAGCCTCAGACCCAGCTCTCCACGACCAGTACGAACACCTCAGCCTCAGATCCACCTCTCCACGACCGGTACGAACACCTCAGCCTCAGATCCACCTCTCCACGACCGGTACGAACACCTCAGCCTCAAATCCACCTCTCCACGAGCAGTACGAACACCTCAGCCTCAGATCCGCCTCTCCACGACCGGTACGAACACCTCAGCCTCAAATCCACCTCTCCATGACTGGTACGAACACCTCAGCCTCAAATCCACCTCTCCATGACTGGTACGAACACCTCAGCCTCAGATCCACCTCTCCACGACCGGTACGAACACCTCAGCCTCAGATCCACCTCTCCACGACCGGTACGAACACCTCAGCCTCAGATCCGCCTCTCCACGACCGGTACGAACACCTCAGCCTCAAATCCACCTCTCCATGACTGGTACGAACACCTCAGCCTCAGATCCACCTCTCCACGACCGTTCTGAACACCTCAGCCTCAGATCCTTCTCTCCACGACTGGTACGAACACCTCAGCCTCAAATCCACCTCTCCACGACCGGTACGAACACCTCAGCCTCAAATCCACCTCTCCACGACCGGTACGAACACCTCAGCCTCAGATCCTTCTCTCCACGACCGGTACGAACACCTCAGCCTCAAATCCACCTCTCCATGACTGGTACGAACACCTCAGCCTCAAATCCACCTCTCCACGACCGGTACGAACACCTCAGCCTCAAATCCACCTCTCCACGACCGGTACGAACACCTCAGCCTCAAATCCACCTCTCCACGACCGGTACGAACACCTCAGCCTCAGATCCTTCTCTCCACGCCCGGTACGAACACCTCAGCCTCAAATCCACCTCTCCACGCCCCAGCTTCTGACCCTGCGACCCACGACTTCAGCACACGACACCGCCCTCATCTCCCTGCTTCGTCAACCTACATTTACTTTCCCGTGTTTGCGAATTAACTTTATTATACTTTAAACCCGAGTCTGAATCTTTGGCCCCTCTGTCAGTCGTTACAACAGCTACAATGTCGTTATTTCATCCAAAACATAGCTGGAGTTGTCTTTGTTTGAGTCAACTTTCATTTTTAGTTTCTTTACATCTCCAAAGCTCAACATGCCCATGTCATGAAGCTGTAGTTTTCAAGTTAACAGCTGCCTTTTACATTTTGTTCAGTAGAGATTGGCAATTCCAGGGCTGAAATTACCTAAATGATTCTAGTGAAGGTGACATGCTTTATGAACATACTCAATAAAATTCAAATTCAAAGGTGTATGGAAAACAGTGGAGTACTTCCTGTTTTGCCACATCTACCTGAGAGAAGAAATATGCAGGTGTGAAAGAAACAAAACTTTTTGATGAGGAAACAACATAATGTAGATCAGAAAATATAGTAATATGGGCCCTTTAATCTCCAGTCAAGGCTGGGTCAGGGTAGAGCAGAGAGCAGGCGCCTCTTTAGCCTTGGGGTGGATCGCTACTGTACGGCAGGATTTATGCAGCCATCGTCAGGCAGAAATATGAGCGGAGATGTGCCCCGCTCGCCACGCTACATACATACTGAGCGGGCTGCGAGGGGAAAAAAAGAGGCTATGATTTATTATAGGGCCATTTATTTCTCTGGGTGGGCCGAGGAGGAGGCACAAACATGGAAACAACCAAGCGATGAAATATCTGCAGCGATCTATTACATCACATTTGATCTGATAGGAGGAACAAGCGTGTGAAATCAGGTCTAATCTGAGCCGGAGCCGCAGGCCGGGAGCATTTTAAAAAGAGGAGGAGAAGGGGGTGAAATTGTTACTGACGAAAAAACAAAATCATCCCCAAACAGTTTAATTTGAAGGCAATTTTGGGAATGGACATACAAACCGTGACAGTAGTTTCGTGTTTATGCAGATGTAGGCGTTATCAGAGCTGGCACAGAGAGAGAAATTATACTGCTACTTCAGAGGTTATGAGAATATGTAGTGGATGGTATAATACAGTTATTCTCAAATTGTGGTAAAAGTACTACTGACTATGCAGACTCCCCTTCGGTTTTAGTATTTATGGGGTTCATTTTACAAGTATTTTTCACATCTTTTGGTTTAGCACTTGTTTAGGAATTCTGTCGCTGTTCTGTTAGACTAGGTATAGTCCTGGTAACCTGCTTTAGATCTGGTGGTACTACATATTTTCTTAGGTGGGATTAGACTTTTAACGGCAAAACTGCATTAGTTTGATCTTGGCTTATGGTTAATATCTCTGTAATTATTGGTGTATGTGCAGGGCCGGCTCAACCTATAAGCAGATTAGGCAGCTGCTTAGGGTCCTTAGGCCACCAGAGGGCCCCCAAGAGCACATACATTTGTATTAACAATATTATAATGTAAACTGTGCTCCGGTGTTTACAGCAGCCTAAATATCCCTCTATAAAGATTACATTAGTTTTTGTTTTTTTATATATAGTAATAAAATATCTATTGCCTACATTTGTTTTATCTATGTGTTTGCTTGCATTTGGTCTATTTTTGCCAGCACCGATCGCTTTTCCCTTAATAAATGAACAGTTATGGTGTGAATTTGTAAATCCAATCGCAAAAAAAATATAAGATTCGACACTGTTTTATCAGACCACTCTACCATTGTGAGAGTTCACTCCATATAAATATGTCTGTGAGTGTTTCTATGGATTTTTTATAAATACTGTTGACCTTTGCGATAGTTCTTGGTAGCAACAAGCTACAAAGGAGAGAAAAACTACAGAAAAAAAAGTCAGTATAGCAAAAAAAATCCACATAACCACAGAGCACAAGACTTTATTACGCAGCTCGTGTTAGAACATAAAATATAGTTACCATATACACTACCAGTCAAAAGTTTGGACACCCTCTCATTTATATTTATTATTATATTATTTCTACTTTTACATTTTTATATACATACAGAACACATCAAATATATGAAGTAAAATGTTTGCAATTATGTAGCAAGGAAAAAGGGTAGGTACTGTACAATTTTAAATAATTTGTATTCAACTAGCCACTCTTTGCTTTGTTGAGAAATATTTAGAATGTTGTTTTTTTTCTTCTTTACTACATTATATTTGCATTCTTGCTTCAGATATTTGATATCTTTTGTGTGTATCTAAAATGTAGAAAATAGTAAAAATAAAGAAAAAACAAACAAAACATTGAACGGTGTATCCAAACTTTGGACTTGTAGTGCATATTGTAATTGTGAAGAAGGTGATTGCAGACCAGACCGAGCGATTGCAGTTGAAATAAGTTTTATATCTCATGAGATGAATGAAGATTACAAACAGCAGCCACAGACGGTGTGTTACATTACAGAGGAACTGTCCAGTACTTATACCCCAAGAAACGTGCTCTATACTGTATCTATAGAAGGATGGTCCTTTTTACATACTGTCCATATAAGGTCATAAATGGATATATCGTTAGCTGTTTACATGAAGGTAGAATACGTCACTATAAAGATACTTGCAGTCACTAAAAAGATGTATTACAAGACCTCTGAATGAATACCTGTATCATGTAACCGAAGCAGCAAGTTCCAGTGTAGATATCTTAACCCTGGAGAACCCACAGGGTCAAATTTGGCCACAGTTTAATTACTGCTACCCAAAATAAAATTTTAAAAAGTCAGATTTCAATTCAAAAATTCAAAAAGCCCAGAGTGCCACTTCTGGCCCCTGCATAGAGACACCTAGTGGATGAACATTGAGCTAAAATGAGCCAGAGTCGTAGTGACAAGATGGCTGACCTGTTGAGCTGGAAAACTACCCAAACAAAATTGTCTTTTCAGAAAGCCAGCAGTTGGTACAATTGTGTTTTGTTTTTTTGTTTGTTTTTTTTTGTTAATCTATGTCTAGAAGTATATTCTTTTTGTAAATTAGTGAGCCCAATGGGTCAAATTTAGCCCTGATCCTAAATTAGGAATAAAGGATTAAAATTGAAAAAAAATTGTGGATATTTCAGTGAACTTATAGCAGTCATTTAATGCAATGTTCATAATTTTCCAAAGAAGAAAAGGTTTCTTGGGTTCTCCAGGGTGAAAACAAACACGTGTCACATTCTTACAGAGAAACAAGTTCACCTCAATGTTTAAGACACAGTATTCAACACAAGGTTTAAAGGTAAAGTAATACGACATGAGCAGGTGAACGTAAGCATGCAGTTGTAATGAATGTGATTTGATGGCAGGGTTTTCACCTGTGACGCAACTATCCTGGGAAAATGTATACTGAAATAAAATACAATGAAAAATAATAATACGAAATACTACTATTATTACTAGTTTAATACTAAATATAAAAAGTATGATAGGTTTTCTTTCCCCAGATTAGCTAACTGTTACCATTCAATATATCATCACTATCTGGATTACAGTCCCAAATTCACACACCAATATTTTTGCGGCTCATTCCACACACGCTTAATTCCTGGTTCTCTCATCTTGGCTACTATTATTTTAAATCAGTTTAACGGCGCCATTTTTGAACTTTGACAATAAAAACTCGTGAAGGCAAAATCTCACTTACAGATATTCTGGGAGTAACGCTGCATTTTTAGCAGCGTTTTCCGAGTTATGACGCCCTGTCCTTTCCACGCCTGAACTTTCCTCGAGTGGACACATTGAGGTGTTACCCCGCTCTAAAATTAACGATACTTTGAAAGCTTAATTACCCGTGCATTCGAGTGTTTGCCGTGCCAACACACACCTTTTTAAGCAGCCCCTCCGCTGTGCTTGCCTCTGCTTTCAGACTGAAATAAATGGCTTGGTTTTGTGCCCTCCTGTCAAGATTGTGAAAACCAGTTATCTCCGCGGCGCAGCTGTGGAGTGGAAGGCAGGTATATTTTTATTTTCCATATCTGGAGAGAGGGAGACGGAGTTCCGACTTTGGCATGCGGGCGGTGGAGTGGTGAACAAGGTACAGGTGAGTGCACACAAAAACTGCATATCATTTAATGAGAACTCCCAGATGGACAAAGAAGACAGTTCTATTGGCGAGAAGAAGAACTTATTTAGAAAAAATAGAGCGTGCAGAGTCTGTCCAATGGCGCAAAAGTGAATAGGTACTGCGTTTGCTAAAGTGGTTTCCTCCCCTGTGGTTAATGGTTTGACCACAGCTCTGAATAGGGCTGTGAAAAGGTCAAACATTTTGAATTTTTGATCAAAATTGTGACTTTCAGTAGTAGAGTGCGTCGGACCCATAGACTTTATAATAGCATTCAATAGCGGTCAAATGAAGCTCGTCGAGGCTAGCGGTTACAGGGGCGTATTTGAAGCCAAGTTCCATATTTGAAAATCCAACTGCAAGTATCATAGCAACCAAAGAGCCAATCCGTAGCTGGAGCGACCTCGGGGAAAGAAGGTGCACGACTGGTCTGTTATTAATCTCGGTAGGGTATGTTTTTATTTAGACAGGAACAGTGCACGACATTACATTGACCTTAAAAAACAGGAAGGATGTTCGTAAATTCTAATTTCCACGTGTCGTCCCTGGACAGGCTGATGTTAAGTAAGAAGAACAGTTTGGTGTAGCTGGATGAAAGACCTGTACATGGTACATACATAAAATACAACACAACTCGCCCCTCAAATACGACATTTCTAAAACATTTAGGTCACACACACACATGCACAACCATATCAATTTATTCACACACACACAATCAGTCAATTTCAGATATACAAATCCTCATTCTTTCATACACATTTACTGTGCAAACTTTTGAAAACTTGTGCATGTTATATAATCTCATTTGGCAAATTATTCCACTGACTCACAGCAACAACAGAGAAAGCCGACTTAGTGAAAGAGGTCCTACATTTTGGATGTTCATATCTTAATTTACGGACATAATAGCGAAATAAAAATACCATGATCACGTAGTTCAGGTTAATCCGAACATTTTAAGACCAAATTGACAAGTCTGACTGCAGAAGTTACAGAGAGAGGGGCCACCGCTTTTCAATGTAAACTGAATTGGAGCCGATGGAGCTGGAAGTGCGACCGTGATCACGTCCTATTTGGAACGTGGCGGCTCGTGGGTTAGCTATGTCCATTTATATATACAGTCAATGATCTGACCATTTATGTTTGATTTGTGAATAGAAACTTTTATCGGACACTTTCAACAATAATCCATGACTCAATGAAAAGTGATTGACCTCCCTCAAAGAAAACGATCTCTGGTCCTGGGTTTTTGATAGCTGGTTGAATTCCTCGGGACTCTGTGTGCTGTTCTTTGTGTCTGTGCTCCTGCAAACAACAAAAACGACAAGGCGTAGTGGCAGTTAATGATGCCCTTTCCTCGGGTGTTTGCCCACCCATCAGAGAGGGGCTTTACTTTAGTTTGCACTCTTAAACGCTTCATCTAGTAAATGAGTATGGTTTATGTAAGTTCAAACATGTTTTCCAGGGTACATTTGAGGCCAGCTTCAGAGGGGGGCCAGTTGCGTACTGTTTAAACATCTACATTTCCTTGACTATATTCAACATCATTAGAATCACAGGGCCTCAGTTATCACTCCAGTAAAAGTAGTAGTGTAAGAGAAAAGTAGCATATGCAGTTTGTGGGCGTATTGCATGTGGTTTTCAGTGTAATTAAATGAACAAAAACATGTTTGGCTAAAAAGTAGAACTGGTAATTAAACCCTTTAAGGACCGAGCACATTATAGACCATTATAGCTCACCTAGCCTTTTTTCTTTTCTTTTCTTTTGTAAGCCATAAAAAGCAGGTTAGTTAGTATCAGCGTGTACTTTTGCCTTTTTTTTCCTCTATTTTACACCTCTATCCATCCTTATTTTCCCTTTGACGCATCAAATAACTGACTGGGAGAATCTCGGCGGGACCTGCGCTCTGATTGGTCGTCTTCGAGGGACGACGTAAGCACATTACCGTAATGACAGTAACATATTTAAAGAGCCCCATGCCTCTGCTTTGAGATGCCATTTGAATTTACATGAAACGCAATTGGTTGAGGAGTTGCGGTAATGGAAATCTGCAACCGCGAGTCTATCGGCGTCGATAGCATCCGACGCTATAGGGTTAAAAGTATGTGAAGAAATATATCTTGCATAGTCAATTTCACTTATATTTAGTCTAATTGCTAAACCAAGATGTATATGGATGAAGATGAAGAGAGGGAGCCTTTACATTATGTAAATTCACAGTTTCTCCCATAAATTCTTTTTTATTCCCATACGAAATGTCCAACTTGAAAAAATATCTTATTTTGCAACACCTCTCAGCTGTTTTGTCCATGTGCAGTGTAACGTTTTCCCAATTCTCCTTCACTACAGGTTGTGACAGATAGACCACTCTTCCAACACATATATTTTGGCTCGGAGGTCAGAGGTTTTTTTTTTAAATTTCAACCATTTCCACATGTAACTGTTATTGACCGCAAACTCCTCCGCTCGCCTCGTTTGGACACATTAACATTGTCCACACAGAAGCAGCTCCAGTCCGCCTCGACGCTGCTCTTAGCTTTAACACGCCTCCAGCAGGTTATCCCAGTTCTGTGCTGGTTTCCTAGGCTTTTTCAGAGCACTGACGGGGGTTGTAATCCGTGGTTCCACTCCTCCGCTCCCCCCCGCTGCTCCTGCCTTTTGTGCTAACCTGTGTCTGACCTGTGGAGATGAAAACCTGGAGTGAACCCGAGCTCTCTGAATGAAGGTTCTGGATGTTCTTCAGGGTATGACAACAAGAAAACTATTATTCAAGAAGGAGTAGCTTAAAAAATTATGTTAGATTTATCATTTATAGCTGAAGGGGCGGTGCAAGAAACACAAATGTTCAAATCATTTCATATTGTCGACATAAAGCTTTGGTCATTTGTGGACTTACTCACAGTGGGAAGAGGAACCAAAGCTTTTACTCAAGTAAGAGTACTTTAATAAAAATATTAGGAGTAATAGTATGCTGCTAGAAAAAGTACAATTTCTTTCAGAAGTTAATAAAGTAAATCAGTAATACCTACATCTGACTTGGTTTGAGATGCAGAGGAGGATGTTTGGTGTGGAGATCGGAAGCAAAAGGCGAAGTGCGTGGTAGTGGCACAAACCCCACTCCGATAAAGTACTGTTGTTGTATCCTTGGGCAAGACACTTCACCCACGTTGCCTAGTATGAATGTGGTAGAAGAGGGTCTGAGGAGCCAATAGTGCGGAGTGGTCTACCCCAGGGCAGCGATGGCTACAGTATCGAATGGGGATTTGTAGCAATTTGTTACGATATTGTTAAATTAAAAGACCTTGACGGACCAAGTCTTGTGATACATGAGCAAAGTCAAGGACAATTGTGTGCAGAGACCAAGAGCAGAACAACAGATAAAATATATACAGCTTGTCCTCTTACTATCTCAACTGACCTATTGCCAGAGCCTTAACCTGCAGGTAGAGGACACGTACAAGCTTTTCTCATTCTCAGTTTACGGACAGGCCTCATGTGAAAACTCAGAACCTCCAGAATTCACTCACTGAGCTGCAGAGGCTGCACTAGCACTGATTTATGATTGGCTGCAGGTTCTGGGGTTTAGGTAGTGAACATTCAGAGCAGAGAGAGTTCTTTTAAACCAGCTGGATTTCCACATTGAAACTGACAACCCAAATGAGAGTTTCATGTGAGGCTCATTCTGCTTTCTGATTGGATAATCGTCTTGAGAACCAAAACACCAAATTGTAACATAAGCAACTTGACCATCATGTTTTTGTAATAACTCAGACATGTCGAAATCAAACCTTTTTCTGATGACAGTTGCAATGCTGATTTATCGCTAACTCATATCTGGGGACAGAGGGAGGTAATGCTTATAAAAATGAAAATCTTACATACAGTTCGTTTAAAAAGGCTGCCACACTTCAGTCAGTCTACCTCGGGGCAGCTGTGGCTACAAAAAAAGTTGGCACAGTAAAATGTGGAGAGGGAATGAATAATAGGAGGCTCATAAAGCACCATACAGCATCATAAAGCACTAATATTACGTAGTTTTTTAAAGGCCCTATATTACGCAAAATCCACTCTTGTGAGCTTCTAGCCATATTATGTTGTCACCTCATCAAAAACGAATTGCATTTAGTTTCATTCACACATGTTTGAGTCGTTGGTTACCTTTTACTTGGTCGAGATTGACAATTCCAAGCCTGAAATTATCCAAATGATTCTAGTGAAGGTGTGTGGAGTCTAAAAACACAGCGGGGGCACTTCCTGTATCACCACATGATGACATCACAAGGTGGAACAGAGCGTTGTGTTTGAGAGAAGAAAACAGCCTAAAATACACTCTGCCCTCCCCCGTCCTGGTGACATTTGGCTTGTTCTGATTGGCTGTGTCAGGTGCCCCGGTTGGTCCCCTGGCCTTAAACTGGCATTTAAATAAAGAGCTGTGCCTTTCTTTGATTCTGTTGAAATATCAGAGCAGAACAAGCACATGTCTGATTGCATATGGCTGAGATGACACTGTATTCACATTAGAGCGCTGCTGCCCGAGGCTACGGCTGTAACCGAGGCTGAGGCGGCGCGATGCAAACTGACACCGAGTGCTCCAGTGCACAATGTGACAGAACAAAAACTTCTACTCAGTTAATTAAAAAGATGAGAGTAACATTAAAACTCTTATGGCAAAATGTAATCATCATGTTTATACTTCAAATGGTGCACTGTCTGAAAGAGTCACCGCCTATAAATATCTTAAATACATCATGCATTCTTTAAAATACATATCTCGGGATTATGCAACAGTTTAAAATCCAAATTATATGTTTTATTACAGAAACAAATATTGTATCTCATAGAAATTGTTCAAGCAGATTTTCTTTCTGTGCTGGTTTATGGAGGTATAATACAGTGGTCCCTCGTTTATCTCGGGGTTACATCCTAAAAATAACCCGCAATAGGCGAATTCTGCAAAGTAGTCAGCTTATATATGTTTTAAGGCTGTAAAACGCCCACCACACACTTTATACACTTTTCTCACACAGGCTTTAACATTTTCTCACATTTCTCTCTTGTTCAAACCTTCGTCGGTGCAGAACGTTTCATCGACATCGTGGGTTTTGTCGAGGAGAAAACTTGCAAACATACAGCACTTAAGAGTCACACTGGTAGAGATCGAACATTTATGTAAACAGGAGACACGGCATGGAGGAAACTGATTGGCAATAGTTTACAGTCTCTTAGCCAATCAGGATGTGCATATGCTGTAAAAAGCATGCAAAATGTTACTAAAAATATCAGGTGAACCACGATATAGTGAGGGTCAACTGTATACTTGCAGATTTCAGCCTTTACTTTGAAAACTTTAGAAACACTGTAAAAGAAAAAAAACTAATCTGTCAACTGGACAAAAAGTTTTTCTTAGAGTGAAGACGTTTCGCTGCTCATCCAAACCGTTTCTTCCGTTCGGGTCAGATTCCTGGTGGACACTGCCTTATATCTATGCGAAGGGAGGAGCGAACTACACCGAAACTACAGCGTCCACCGGTAATCTCACCAGAACTGAAGAAGCGGCTTGGATGAGCAGCGAAACGTCTTCACTCAAAAAAACTTTTCGTCCAGTTGACAGGCTTGAATTTTTCTTTTTTACGTTGGATCATACCTGGAGCACTGAGGTATTCATCTTTAGATACACTCTAGATACTACAAAACCCATCGCTGCCCATCACTATCTGTCAGAAGAGCCTGCCTGAACGTCTCACTTGTTTGTTAAACCTCGATTCAAGACCTTTTAATTCAAGATCACGCGTTTGTATAAGTCTAAAAACTAGCCGCATCAGAACTGAAATGGGAAGAAAAGATTTTGGCTGTTTTTTTGCTTCCCAAGGACATGCAAAACTGGATATATTGGTCCCACAAATGCGATTTAATAATCCAGTGACAAACTTTTATACTCACACCTGCTCCTGTTTTTTAATGTTTTAAATGGACTTACACAGTTATTTTTCATTTTTGTTTGTATTTTTCTGCATTTGAACAGCACGCCCATGAAAAAGAGAGTCTGAGTGCTCTCACCGGGCTCTCCATGTATAAATAAAGATACTTAAAATAAATAAATAATATCGAAACAAAACATTACTAGCCTAGCGGTTCACAAGCCTTTTTTCACTCTTGTAACCCTGGGAAGTGTTATGAGATGGCCAAAAAAAGGTTAGAAAGTATGTATTCGCCCTCAAAACACCTTTAATTTAACAAATGTAGGATAGTTAAGTTTAATGCCACCCCTGCCCCTCCTCCGTCAGTCTACCCCAGGGCAGGTGTGGCTACTGAAGTTTCTAAACAGCAAATTCGCTATAACGTGGTTCACCTTTCGTGGTCTCGCTGTTTCGTGGATTTTTTTTGTGTAGTTTTGGATGCTTTTCTTTACGGTGTATGAAGGCACATCGTGTTCTGTGTCCTGATTGACCTTTGTCCATCAGTCTCCTCCATTAAGTGCCTCCTGTGCAGTACAGAATGTGTTCAGTCAAATTTACACAAACGTTGGATCGCAGTGTGACTCTAAAGTGCTGTATGTTCGCGAGTTTTCTCCCCGACAGAACCCACAATGTCGATGAAACGTTCTGCACCGACAAATTTTAGAAACACTTTGGACTTAAGTGTTTCTCTGTTCTCTATTTAAAGCGATGATCGAGGAAGGGGGTATAATGTACGAGGTTTTGAACTTTGAGAGTGTTTAAACAAGAGAGAAATGTGAGAAAATGTTAATGCCTGTGTGAGAAAAGTGTATAAAGTGTGTGGTGAAGGGTTTTCCAGCCTTAAAACGTATATAACAGGATTTCGTACATACATTCATACACCAGGGTACGCACACACTGGGATGAGGTGGGTTAAGTGTCTTCACGTTGAGAGCGGGATTTGAACCGCTAACCTTCGGATCAGCGGTCAAACACTACCAACTGAGCTACTGTCACCCGTGAGTCATAGGCCTATGCGAATTATCATAGGCCTATAATTATAACATTGCACTTTTATGATAACTAAACCATTTTAGGCCATATATTTAGTACATTAAGTTAAACTATCATGAGAAGAGTTTGTTTTGTTAAAGTGCGTAGCCTCTTCGTGTGGCGCGGAGCCAGAAGTTCCCACAGTTAGTTTTGGCCTATTTAATGTATTCATGTATTTATGTATTTCACTTTTGCTCAAAGAAGGCAGGAGTGGCAGATGGTACAAAAGCACACTTAAGAGGAATGGTCTGGATCCACATCACAACACCGCAGATGCCCCGGCCTGCAGGCTACGGCAGCCCAAATGGACCAAAACAACAACAATGATCTCAAACAAGAAACATCAAGTTGGGTATTTTGAGTATACTAGTATAACTACATGACTTCTACTTCAAAGGCACAGAAGCTCACTTTACTCTCTAAAGGCACTGTGTAAGTTTCTCTCTTAAAACTGTAAAAATATGCAGGGGGAAGGTGACAGAACATCACTTTGCACCTCTAATTGTGAACATAAATACGTCATTTCGCTTTACTACACTGCAGTAAGTTTAAGTCAGACTAGTGTTACTGCTGGTGTGGTGTATGCCGATGGCTCTCAAACTTTTCACACCAAGAACCACCTCGGAAAATATTTGTTCTTCCAAGTACCACCAGATCTATAAACTGGACCGCAGAGGAATCCACGTACCACCCAAAGGAGCTCGTGCATCACCCACGGAGCACATACCACAGTTTGAGAAACGCCGCTCCGTGCCATCCTCAAATCTAACACTTAGTTTTGTGAGTTTGTAGATGAAATAATGAATGCTTTAACATCCCTCTCCAAACCAAGCCTGGAGTGAGGTGAATATGTAGGCTGTAGTGCTCAATACACTTGCTCCTCTGTGTTTTTTAAAGTTGATTCACTTGATTCACCATGTGCCCATAAAAACATGTGATTTTAAAATTGCCAGTTTTGTGACATCACAGGTAAAAGTCCGGAGGTCTCGTACTGTTTTAAAAGCAGAACTAAGTAACATTTTTACTTATAAAACGTCTTTATAAGTCCCTGTGATAGTTAAGTATTTCCAGGGTGTTTGAAGCGTCTGTCGTCGTCTCTCTGTTGTTTTGTTTGCAGAAAATCAGCCTTGCAATATGGCCGCCCCTGGGGACTGTTTTTTATTTATTTTTTTGTTTTTTTTATTTGACAACATCATATGTGTTTATATGCGATTACGCTGCCTTATTTCAATAAAAAATAAGGGGAAAAAAAGCACTTTTGAGTCTGTTCCTTGACAGTGTATTCTCATAAAGCAGCTGCAGGGGGAGCTCTATTGCTGAATGTTACTTAGTTCTACTCAACTCACACTGGGCTTGGTAGCTGTATTTTAAAACATTTCTGCTTCAAGGGGGAGTATTTCACTTCTATGGGGTTTTATTGCTTCCACATAACATATCTAGATCACCGTGTTACTTTTTATGGTTTTGAAAATGCTACATTCACCGAAAACAGTGTAGTAAAATGTGTAATTAGTTTCAGTTTTGTTTTTCAGTTTTCTGCTAATGAAAACTACTGCACATCACATCAGAGGTTTGTGAAGGTGTAGTGCATCGTTTGGATCCTGCTTTGTGGATAAGCAGAGTTCGAATAGTCGGGGAGAGATGTTTTTGATGACGGAATCATTCTTCACCAGGATACTGCTACAGAGCTTTTTTTTTTTTTTTTTTTTTTTTTGTCATTTGCCATCTGTGAAGTATATCTGAAATATTTGAGCTTAAAGTGGAACTTGCTAAGCTCTTTAAAATAACCTCTACATGTTGCCAGATGGTGAAAAAATAATGATCCGGCAAATGAGAGCTAATTGAATTCATAAGAGGAAATAGATCTTGTTAAGTAAAAATGCGACCTGATTTAACTTGTCTTAAAACTAAATGACATTACTATGCTGGTGGCGTTCACCAAAAAAATCCCTTGACCAGAGGGTAACCGGGTCAATGTCACCTGAAGCATACTTTTTTACCACTTTTACTTCACGTAGCTCTTCATATAGTACAGTCAATTTCATGGGTAGTGAGAAGATATATTATGGCAATCTGTGTAATCTCTCTTAAAACTGTAAGAATATGCACTGGGGAAGTGACAAAATTCACTTTTCCACTTGTAATATAATCACAAAGAGTTTTTTGATAATAGTAAGTACAATCGGTACAGTAGAGAGTAAAATGTGGTCCTATGCTATGCCTTCCACACTTTTCACCCAAAGTACCACCATCAGAATACTTCTGAGTCTGAAACCATGCCCAAAAACCCCTGCCTCATTGGTTTGCTGTGAGGGATCCAGCGCGTTTCTGTCTCTTATTTATAAATAATATGACTGAAATAAAGTCAAAAGTTAATCCAAAACTGACCTATTGAACTTTTAAAAAAACAAAATATATCTGGAGATGTCTGTTATTTCATGTGTGTGGTCTCATTTAGATTTTAGACCCAGACCCCAATCATTCCCTGGATGTCTGAGTCACCTACTCATATAACAAGAGTTACGTTTACTAACTTGAGCTTTCCATCTGGGGGCATTAATGCCGAATAAGCTTTGTGTTTGCAAGTGTGTG
>JAIEZT010000026.1:29773850-29815477 GCA_019594935.1 Periophthalmus modestus | reverse complement strand
GAGTAAATAGTATGCTGCTAGAAAAGTACAATTTCTTTCAGACGTTATAAAGTACAATGTAAACTCAGTCAGTACCTACATCTGGACTTGGTTGAGATGAGAGGAGGATGTTTGGTGTGGAGATCGGGGAAGCGCAAAGGCGATCAGTGTGTGGTAGTGGCACAAACCCTACTCCGAAAAGTTACTGTTGTGGTTCTCTGCTGGCAAGGACACTTCACCCACGTTGCCTAGTATGAATGTGGTAGAGAGGGTTGAGGAGCCAGTAGTACAGAGTGGTCTACCCCCAGGGCAGCGATGGCAACAGTAGCGAATGATGGGATTTGTAGCAATTTGTTACGATAATTGTTAAATTAAAAGACTTTGACGGACCAAGTCTTGGTGATACATGGCAAAGTCAAGGACAATTGTGTGCAGAGACCAAGAGCAGAAACAACAGATAAATGTATACAGCTTGTCCTCTTACTATCTCAACTGACCTATTGCCAGAGCCTAACCTGCAGGTAGAGGACACGTACAAGCTTTTCTCATTCTCAGTTTACGGACAGGCCTCATGTGAAAACTCAGAACCTCCAGAATTCACTCCCTGAGCTGCAGAGGCTGCACTAGCACAGATTTATGATTGGGTGCAGGTGCTGGGGTTTAGGTAGTGAACATTCAGAGCAGAGAGAGTTCTTTTAAACCAGCTGGATTTCCACATTGAAACTGACAACCCAAATGAGAGTTTCATGTGGGGCTCATTCTGCTTTCTGATTGGATAATCGTCTTGAGAACCAAAACCCCAAATTGTAACATAAGCAACTTGACCATCATGTCCAAAGTTTTGTAATAACTCAGACATGTCAAATCAAACCTTTTTCTGATGACAGTTGCAATGCTGATTTATCGCTAACTCATATCTGGGGACAGAGGGAGGTAATGCTTATAAAAATGAAAATCTTACATACAGTTTGTTTAAAAAGGCTGCCACACTTCAGTCAGTCTACCTCGGGGCAGCTGTGACTACAAAAAAGTTTGAGAGGGAATGAAGGGAATAATAGGAGGCTCATAAAGCACCATAAAGCATCATAAAGCACTAATATTACGTAGTTTTTTTAAAGGCTCTATATTACGCAAAATCCACTCTTGTGAGCTTCTAACCATATTATGTTGTTACCTCATCAAAATGAATTGCATTTAGTTTCATTCACACGTGTTTGAGAGTCGTTGGTTACCTTTTACTTGGTCGAGATTGACAATTCCAAGCCTGAAATTGTCCAAATGATTCTAGTGAAGGTGTATGGAGTCTAAAAAACACAGCGGGGGCACTTCCTGTATCACCACATGATGACATCACAAGGTGGAACAGAGCGTTGTGTTTGAGAGAAGAAAACAGCTTAAAAATACACCCTCGCCCTCCCCCCGTCCTGGTGACATTTGGCTTGTTCTGATTGGCTGGTCAGGTGCCCCGGTTGGTCCCCTGGCCTTAAAAACTGGCATTTAAATAAAGAGCTGTGCCTTTCTTTGATTCTGTTGAAATATCAGAGCAGAACAAGCACATGTCTGATTGCATATGGCTGAGATGACACTGTATTCACATTAGAGCGCTGCTGCCCGAGGCTACGGCTGTAACCGAGGCTGAGGCGGCGCGATGCAAACTGACACCGAGTGCTCCAGTGCACAATGTGACAGAACAAACTTCTACTCAGTTTAATTAAAAAGATGAGAGTAACATTAAAACTCTTATGGCAAAATGTAATCATCATGTTTATACTTCAAATGGTGCACTGACTGAAAGAGTCACCGCCTATAAATATCTTAAATACATCATGCATTCTTTAAAATACATATTTCGGGATTATGCAACAGTTTAAAATCCAAATTATATGTTTTATTACAGAAACAAATATTGTATCTCATAGAAATTGTTCAAGCAGATTTTCTTTCTGTGCTGGTTTATGGAGGTATAATACAGTGGTCCCTCGTTTATCTCGGGGGTTACATCCTAAAAATAACCCGCAATAGGCGAAATCTGCAAAGTAGTCAGCTTTATATATGTTTTAAGGCTGTAAAACGCCTCACCCACACACTTTATACACTTTTTCTCACACAGGCTTTAACATTTTCTCACATTTCTCGCTTGTTCAAACCTTCATCGGTGCAGAACGTTTCATCGACATCGTGGGTTTTGTCGAGGAGAAAACTTGCAAACATACAGCACTTAAGAGTCACACTGGTAGAGATCGAACATTTATGTAAACAGGAGACACGGCATCGAGGAAACTCAATAGTTTACAGTCTCTTGGCCAATCAGGACCTGCATATGCTGTGAAAAAAAGCATGCAAAATGTTACTAAAAATATCAGGTGAACCACGATATAGTGAGGGTCAACTGTATACATGCAGATTTCAGCCTTTACTTTGAAAACTTTAGAAACACTGTAAAAGAAAAAAACTAATCTGTCATCTGGACAAAACGTTTTTCTTAGAGTGAAGACGTTTCGCTGCTCATCCCAAACCGTTTCTTCTTCAGTTTGGGGTCAGATTCCTGGTGGACACTGCCTTATATCTATGTGAAGGGAGGAGCGAACTACACCGAAACTACAGCGTCCACCGGTAATCTCACCAGAACTGAAGAAGCGGCTTGGATGAGCAGCGAAACGTCTTCACTCAAAAGAACTTTTCGTCCAGTTGACAGGCTTGAATTTTTCTTTTTTTACGTTGGATCACACCTGGAGCACTGAGGTATTCATCTTTAGATACACTCTAGATACTACAAAACCCATCGCTGCCCATCACTATCTGTCAGAAGAGCCTGCCTGAACATCTCACTTTTTGTTAAACCTCGATTCAAGACCTTTTAAATTCAAGATCACGCGTTTGTATAAGTCTAAAACGAGCCGCATCAGAACTGAAATGGGAAGAAAAGCTTTTGGCTGTTTTTTTGCTTCCCAAGGACATGCAAAACTGGATACATTGGTCCCACAAAATGCGATTTAATAATCCAGTGACAAACTTTTTATACTCACACCACCTGCTCCTGTTTTTTAATGTTTTAAATGGACTTACACAGTTATTTTTCATTTTTGTTTGTATTTTTCTGCATTTGAACAGCACGCCCATGAAAAAGAGAGTCTGAGTGCTCTCACCGGGCTCTCCATGTATAAATAAAGATACTTAAAATAAATAAATAATATCGAAACAAAACATTACTAGCCTAGCGGTTCACAAGCCTTTTTCACTCTTGTAACCCTGGGAAGTGTTATGAGACGGCCAAAAAAAAGGTTAGAAAGTATGTATTTGCCCTCAAAACACCTTTAATTTAACAAATGTAGGATAGTTAAGTTTAATGCCACCCCTGCCCCTCCTCCGTCAGTCTACCCCAGGGCAGGTGTGGCTACTGAAGTTTCTAAACAGCAAATTCGCCATAACGTGGTTCACCTTTCGTGGTCTCGCTGTTTCGTGGATTTTTTTTGTGTAGTTTTGGATGCTTTTCTTTTACGGTGTATGAAGGCACATTGTGTTCTGTGTCCTGATTGACCTTTGTCCATCAGTCTCCTCCATTAAGTGTCTCCTGTACAGTACAGAATGTGTTCAGCGAAATTTACATAAATGTTGGATCGCAGTGTGACTCTTAAGTGCTGTATGTTTGCGAGTTTTCTCCCCGACAGAACCCACAATGTCGATGAAACGTTCTGCACTGACACATTTAAGAAACTTTTTGGACTTAAGTGTTTCTCTGTTCTCTATTTAAAGCGATGATCGAGGAAGGGGGTATAATGTACGAGGTTTTGAACTTTGAGAGTGTTTAAACAAGAGAGAAATGTGAGAAAATGTTAATGCCTGTCTGAGAAAAGTGTATAAAGTGTGTGGTGAGGGGTTTTCCAGCCTTAAAACGTATATAATAGGATTTCGCACATACATTCATACACCAGGGTACGCACACACTGGGATGAGGTGGGTTAAGTGTCTTGCCCTATGACACAATGACAGCATTCATCAAGTTGCGGGGCTCAACCAATGCTTCACGTTGAGAGCGGGATTTGAACCGCTAACCTTCGGATCAGCGGTCAAACACTACCAACTGAGCTACTGTCACCCGTGAGTCATAGGCCTATGCGAATTATCATAGGCCTATTATTATAACATTGGACTTTTATGATACCTAAACCATTTTAGGCCATATATTTAGTACATTAAGTTAAACTATCATGAGAAGAGTTTGTTTTGTTAAAGTGCCTCTTCGTGTGGCGCGGAGCCAGAAGTCCCACAGTTAGTTTTGGCCTATTTAATGTATTCATGTATTTAGTATTTCACTTTTGCTCAAAGAAGGCAGGAGTGGCAGATGGTACAAAAGCGCACTTAAGAGGAATGGTCTGGATCCACATCACAACACCGCAGATGCCCCGGCCTGCAGGCTACGGCAGCCCAAATGGACCAAAACAACAACACAATGATCTCAAACAAGAAACATCAAGTTGGGTATTTTGAGTATACTAGTTATAACTACATGACTTCTACTTCAAAGGCACAGAAGCTCACTTTACTCTCTAAAGGCACTGTGTAAGTTTCTCTCTTAAAACTGTAAAAATATGCAGGGGGAAGGTGACAGAACATCACTTTGCACCTCTAATTGTGAACATAAATACGTCATTTCGCTTTACTACACTGCAGTAAGTTTAAGTCAGACTAGTGTTACTGCTAGTGTGGTGTATGCCGATGGGCTCTCAACTTTTCACACCAAGAACCGCCCTCGGAAAATATTTGTTCTTCCAAGTACCACCAGATCTATAAACTGGACCGCAGAGGAATCCACGTACCACCCAAAGGAGCTCGTGCATCACCCGCGGAGCACATACCACAGTTTGAGAAACGCCGCCATCCTCAAATCTAACACTTAGTTTTGTGTGAGTTTGTAGATGAAATAATGAATGAATGCTTTAACATCTGTCTCCAAACCAAGCCTGGAGTATGGTGTATGTAGGCAGTAGTGCTCAATACACTTGCTCCTCTGTGTTTTTTAAAGTTGATTCACTTGATTCACCATGTGCCCATAAAAACATGTGATTTTAAAATTGCCAGTTTTGTGACATCACAGGTAAAAGTCCGGAGGTCTCGTACTGTTTTAAAAGCAGAACTAAGTAACATTTTTACCTTATAAAACGTCTTTATAAGTCCCTGTGATAGTTAAGTATTTCCAGGGTGTTTGAAGCGTCTGTCGTCTCTCTCTGTTGTTTGTTTGCAGAAAATCAGCCTTGCAATATGGCCGCCCCTGGGGACTGTTTTTTTTTATTTATTTTATTATTTTTTTTATTTGACAACATCATATGTGTTTATATGCGATTACACTGCCTTATTTCAATAAAAAATAAGGTGGAAAAAAAGCACTTTTGAGTCTGTTCCTTGACAGTGTATTCTCATAAAGCAGCTGCAGGGGGAGCTCTATTGCTGAATGTTACTTAGTTCTACTCAACTCACACTGGGCTTTGGTAGCTGTATTTTAAACATTTCTGCTTCAAGGGGGAGTATTTCACTTCTATGGGGTTTTAATTGCTTCCACATAACATATCTAGATCACCGTGTTACTTTTTATGGTTTTGAAAATGCTACATTCACCGAAAACAGTGTAGTAAAATGTGTAATTAGTTTCAGTTTTGTTTTTCAGTTCCTGCTAATGAAACTACTGCACATCGCATCAGGTTTGTGAAGTTGTAGTGCATCGTTTTGGATCCTGCTTTTGTATATAAGCAGAGTTCGAATAGTCGGGGAGAGATGTTTTTGATGACGGAATCATTCTTCACCAGGATACTGCTACAGAGCTTTTTTTTTTTTTTTTTTTTTTTTGTCATTTGCCATCTGTGAAGTATATCTGAAATATTTGAGCTTAAAGTGGAACTTGCTAAGCTCTTTAAAATAACCTCTACATGTTGCCAGATGGTGAAAAATAATGATCCGGCAAATGAGAGCTAATTGAATTCATTAAGAGGAAATAGATCTTGTTAAGTAAAATGCGACCTGATTTAACTTGTCTTAAAACTAAATGACATTACTGCTGGTGGCGTTCACCAAAAAACTCCCTTTGACCAGAGGGTAACCAGGTCAAATGTCACCTGAAGCATACTTTTTACCACTTTTACTTCACGTAGCCTCATATAGTACAGTCAATTTCATGGGTAGTGAGAAGATATAATTATGGCACTGTGTGTATCTCTCTTAAAACTGTAAGAATATGCACTGGGGAGTGACAAAATTCACTTTTCCACTTGTAATATAATCACAAATGAGTTTTTGATAATAGTAAGTACAATCGGTACAGTAAGTTAAAATGTGGTCTATGCCTATGCCTCACACTTTTCACCCCAAGTACCACCATCAGAATATTCTAGGCTGAAACATGCCCTAAAACCCCTGCCTCATTGGTTTTGCTGTGATGATCCATGCGTTTCTGTCTCTTATTATATATAATATGACTGAAATAAAGTCAAAAGTTACCCAAAACTGACCTATTGAACTTTTAAACAAAAATATATCTGGAGATGTCTGTTATTTCAATGTGTGTCTTCATTAGAGTTTAGACCCAGACCCCAATCATTCCCTGTATGTCTGAGTCAACCTACTCATAGAACCAGAGTTACGTTTATTAACTTGAGCTTTACATTTGGCAGAATAAGCTTTGTGTGTTTGCAAGTTTGTGTTGTGCATGTGCCTCGTACCAGAACCGCTTCCTCTGCCGCTGACCCGCATTATCTGACTCTCTCACTTCTTCAGTTCACTCTTTCAGGCCTCTCCTTCTTCTATCCCCTTCTCCTCCTCGTCTTTTTTCTCGCGACGTGTATCAGCCACGCACTTTCATTCACTCAGCTTCATATTTGACTCTTTCTTTTACTCGGGAGCAAAACATTTTGTCACGAGAGAAACAAAAGAGAAACAAAAGAACTGTGGCTGTGCTCGGTGCATTGGGGCAGCTGTCAATCATCCACAGAGAGTATGTGATAGTGGAGGAACATGCACGTGGCTCCGAACAATACGGCTCGGGCCACGCTCGGGTGGGTTTGATCCAAGAATCTAAACTCAAGTCCTGATCTGTGAGGCTTTCTTGTTTTTGAAGTCCATACATCTTATTTTCTTTCAGTGCAGTTTTAAACACACAATATTAATATGTTCTGTTATACATCAATACCATAACTATTCATGGTCCAATTCTGTCCTATTTATGCTCATTTTTTTTTTTTTTTTTTTTTTTTTCTGAAGCCCATCGATACTTGTCTAAATGAGTATCAAGCTTCCATTCTCGTTTCAATACCAATTAGTATCAGGATTTAGATTTTTTCACATCTTTTTTCACTTAGCAACCCTGTCAATCAAACCTGTTGCTAAGGCTAGTGGATGCGACATCCGGGAAATAAAGCGCCTGATTTGTTATTAATGTTTATATCTTGTTACAAACACAACAGCAAAATAAAAATACCAGGATCATGTAGGCGAACATTTTTAAGATCGAAATAATGAGGCTCACTGCAGCAGTTACAGAGAGAAGGGCGACAGTTTTTCAATAGAAAGTGGATTGGAGCCAGAATCAATGGAGCCAGAAGCGCGCTCGCGATCACTACCTATTTGGAACGTGGCGACTAGCACATTAATTATGTCCATTTGTAGATACAGTCGATGTTACTTACTGCGTTTGGGCTTGCCTCGCGACAGATCTGGCCCGTAACTTGGCCTGATGGCGTCATGTTTGTGTCTATAGGAAAAAAAAGGCACATAATATTAAACGATCTGACTAGGATGCACATTTTTGGCTACGCTACACACCTCTGAACACTAACTTAACACTGTTCCTGGCTACTGTACAAAATACAACTCCGATTACTTTAACATCATAAAAAATCCATTAAAATCTGGAATGCTCTTAAGACATGCACATTATCACCGGAGCAAGGACTCACATTGATGTTTTTTTTACAAGGCTGAATCTCCCGCTGAAGCTCCTGTCCGTTTGCTAACCCGCAGCCACGCCAACGCTAGCCTTGAGAGTTCATGAATAGATGCATTATTTAAAAAAATCCCAAACAGTCCGATGATGGATGTGCAACAGAAAGGGCGTGAATAAAAGCAGCGCCGTGGCAGGCCTGACCCGGCTGACTCTCACACCTGGGAACGCTCCGTCTCCTGCTAAAAAGTGCGTTCAGTTTGAGTTTTACACTTCAGGTAAGCTTCAGTGTCACGCAAATGTACAAGCACATACTTAAATATATGTAAATGACTGCTACTTGAGCCATTCATATACATTTAGGACTATTTAAAGGTTTTTGTAGTTTTTTTAAGTTAAGGTAAAGGTGTGTGGAGTTTAAAAAACACAGTGGAGCACTTCCGGCATTGCCACATGACGTCACAGGTATTTCTTTCAGTTTGAAAAATAATCCAAGCCTAAATATGTAGGGTTAAACAGGCGTGAATGAAACAAAACACAACTCCAGGTATATTTTATAACATAAGTCAGAAAATAGCGTAATATTGGACCTTTAAAGCCACCGTATCTAACTTTTTAGCAAAAAATAGTAGGGCTGCAGATCGATTAGTCAACAAAAACTCTGAAAACTTTTACGTATCTCTTTGTATCTGAACCAAAATGCACTCGCAAGACCACACCTGCACGGGAGATCATGCAAGAAACTACTATGTATGCAAAAAAAAAAAAAAAAAGCACTAGGAAACAATGTATATAAAGACAGATTAAACTTGTGAATCATGAGTTTAATCTACCCTTTGAAATATAAATGCCAAATCGCTCACACTCACTTCTGCTTTCTGCTGTTGTCCCATAGAAATCCTTAAAACGCACCATCGCCATCGACCGATTAATCGACTAAATCGTACTAAAGGCGTACCGCCCTTAAAACTAGCGTAGAAATTAGAAGAAAGTAAGTTATTAACACAGAAAAACATGTGTCCTTGTGAGCGTGAGCGGCATCTCCACAAACCTGACTGCCATGTCCATTTTATCAAAAGTTCCATGATTTTTTACATTATAGATTCTCACTAACAAAAAATTGCAAAATATCCACCCTTTGTTTTAAACCTTGGTTCGCACTTTTGGCATTGCTTGACCCTGACGAAGCAAACCCGTGAAGATCATTGAGGGAAGGCGACGGGTTTGCAGAGCTGTCAGCAAAGCAAAGGGTGTTGGCTTTGAAAAAAAAAAACTGAATAATAATACACTTTTGCCTGGTAGTGAGAGAAACGTGTATGTAGTAAGACTGCAAGCTCCATACACTCGCTTCATCGTAACAAGTCTTGTAACCTGACATGCACTTTAGGCGTCTCCAGGTTGAAACGAGTAATAAAACAGATTGATGGAAGAGTGATGGGTCATATTTCATACAGCATTACTCATAGTGTCAGATCATTACAGGCCTCTATACATGACCATCTGTTTAAATCATGTTGTCTATACCGGAAAACACACATGATTCTGAAAAGCCTATTCAAACTTACCCATGCACGTACAAATGCAAAGTTGACCTTCTCTGCAGTTTGCACTATTGAAAACGCTCCTCTATTATTCAGTCCATCTCCATGCTGTGCACAACTGTTGGGCACTTCCAAACACAAAAGCTTGACCCAAAGCCCACACGCTCAGTTCCTAGAGACATTTCCATACACAAGTTTTTGATTGCTGTTGATGTTTTGCCTGCCTTTTCAGTCCAATTCGCTTCATTTTTGTGTAGTTTAGTATCAGAGCGGCAGAATGAACAAAAATGTTTTAAGGTCAAAGTGAAAAAGTGCTTCTCTTTCATTGACCATTGACTATTTAACTGTCGGTTAAAGAGCGGGTCTTATGCGAAATGCAGTTTGTGAGGGTTTCTACCATGTTTCAGACGTTGGTCCGTCATCTAAAAAGGTGCCTGAAGAGGTTTTAGATGTCATCCATGCATGTTTCAGTAATCTAGTGATCTTTCCAAGCCTCTGCAATGCTCCACGAGGCTACGTCATCCATGCTCCCACACGACAATTCTCAAGCGGGGAGTTGGAAAGGGTATGACCGATCTGGGGATGGTAGTAACCCTATTGCGACACATGCTATTGTCGGCGATGGAGCGCGGTTGTGGACTTTCCTTTACCGTCACTCCTCAACCAATTGTGCTTCATGTAAATTCAAACGGCATCTCAAAGCAGAGGCATGGAGCTCTTTAAATATATAACTGTCATTACGGTAATGTGCTTAAGTTTTCTCTCGAAGATGAACAATCAGAGCGCAAATGCTGTAGGATTTTCCCAGTTATTTGATGCATCAAAGGAAAATTAAGGATGGATATGTAAAATCGTGGAAGTTTTGTGGGAAAAAAGGCAAAAGTACAAGCTGGTACTTCCTTTAACGTGATTTTTATGGCTTAAAAAATGATAAAAGTCTAGGCGAGATATGATCTACAATGTGCTCAGTCCTTAAAGGGTTAAAAGTGCAATGAATAAAAACTACCCATGCACTGAAAAATACGACCAACATTGTGAATTCATATATTTTAGTTCTATGAGGCATTTAACTTATGACTTCAGGAGACATTTAAACCTGTCAAAGTAAACAACAGTAACACCAATGCCAAAGCGGGACGTTCCTTACCTCGGGGCAGTGTTTATACCCAAACAAATACACATCTGTCAGGCAACTTTTGGTCCTTTTGTGCACTTGTGTCTGGTGGTCACGCTCTCAAATCTACTGCGACCTTTAGCACTAGCTAGCGCACTGTCAAAACGCTGGAGTGAAGTTAGCTGCGAGCCATCTCTCCTCTGCATGTCAAAACCCATTACTCTCACCAAAGTGC
This sequence comes from Periophthalmus modestus, assembly GCA_019594935.1. Taxonomy (NCBI): domain Eukaryota; kingdom Metazoa; phylum Chordata; class Actinopteri; order Gobiiformes; family Gobiidae; genus Periophthalmus; species Periophthalmus modestus. Next base: position 29,804,681 of record JAIEZT010000026.1, on the reverse strand, counting down.
GGCCACTTTTGTGATCGACATTCTTCAACGCTGAGAACAAAAATCCCTCTGTGAGCGAAGTGGTTTTACGCGAAGTGAAATATATATTGTTAACAGATAAAGATAAGATAAAGATTGACCTGGCCCTGTTGTCTTATCGCAGTCACCATTAGATGTAATCGACGTTGCCTGACAGAAGAAGACCAGAGAGCGCAGGTGAGTCTTAACAAAGGTGAGGGGAGAGCAGGTTTCACATCTGCCATCTACTGGTGACAAAAAATCAAATAAAATTACAGATGGTATTATGCAAAATTGATTTTGTTAGCTCTCTATCATGTTATAACATTGTTTCCTCATTAAAAATATGCCTGAAGAGATTTTAGATGTCATCCATGCATTTTTGAGTATTTTAGCGATCTCTCCTGGGCCCTATCCGAACTGTCCTTGCTGTAAGATTCTGTGCAATACTCAGTTCACAAGCTCCCACCCAATAATTCTCCATAAATACAGTGGTCTCTCGTTTATCGCTGGGATCATGTTCAAAAAATAACCCGCAATGGGCGAAATCCGCTCAGCTTTTTTTTTTTTTTTTAACAATTATTCTATATGTTTTAAGGCTGTAAAACCCCTCACCACACACTTTATACACTTTTCTCAGACAGGCATTAACATTTTCTCACATTTCATTCAAAGTTCAAACCTTCGTATATTATATCCCTTTTCCTCGATGATGCTTTAAATGTGTCGTTCTCGTGCCTCTGCTCCAGCGGTATCCACAGAGGCGCCTCTCCGTGCACAGAAACACTTTTGAGTCCAAAGAGTTTCTGAAATTTGTCAAACCAGCCCTTGGTGGCGTTAAATCGGCTTGGTACTGCGTGAAAAGTACTCGTTGATGGCCTGGGTTGTGTATCATGCTGCTCCTCGCTGCATGAATGTCATCGCTGTCAGCAAAGGTTTCAGCACTTTAGAGTCACACTGCGAGCGAACATTTATGTACATTTGGCTGAACACATTCTGTACTGTACAGGAGACACGGCACAGAGGAGACTGATGGGCAATGGTCTACAGTCCCTTAACCAATCAGGACGCAGAACACAATGGTCTACAGTCCCTCAGCCAATCAGGACGCAGAACACAATGGTCTACAGTCCCTCAGCCAATCAGGACGCAGAACACAATGGTCTACAGTCCCTTAACCAATCAGGACGCAGGACACAATGGTCTACAGGCCATTAGCCAATCAGGACGCAGAACACAATGCACATATATACTCTAATCTGATGCAATGTGCTGTAGTTTCATTAGCAGGATGCATGCTGATTGTGTTGTGATAACGCTCTGGAGGGGGAGTGACTTAGCGTAGCGAGCGAAACATGTTAATACATTGTTTTCAGTTACATAGCGTCCAGATCTCTGTATAGCTTACAAACTTAAAGGTTCTATATTACGCACAATGTGATTCTTGTGAGCTTTTGGCCATGTTATGTTGTCAAGCAGAATAACTTCATGCCCGAGGGTTTTAAGAACTGTCCAAAAGTAGCTCACAAAACCAAAGAAAGAGCATTATATAGAACTGCCTTATAGCAAGTTTCTATAGCGCATGTTTAACTCATATCTGGCTTCCTGAGATACATATAAATCCATCCACTCCGGCGTTCTGAATAACCACAATAGAATAAATATTTCCTCTCTATGTCATAACAACTACCCAGGCAGCAGCGAATCAGGAATAGCTCGAGATTAGCGTGCGAGGAAGCTTTATTAGGAAGACTATCCTCGTCTCCCTGTTACCCGTCACGGAGGAGGGCGGAGGTAGCAGCCAGACGGATCCTATCAATTAATTGGATGTCAACAAGCACATGTGCATTATTCATGTGCACACAATCGAGCTCAAAAGGGCACGGATCAGAGAGAAGCAGCCTCGGCTAATGATGCTAAATGACTTCATCGCTTCTGAAAATGTATGTCTTTGTTTACCACCCGTATGAGAAATTTGTGTTATTAAATATCAAAATGGACACGGCAGTCAAGCTAAAATATTGTCAGTAATTTCAAACATAAATGAATGAGTAAGCAGACGGTTTAATTGTGCGGTAAAGAAACTAAAGGCCTTGCGCATATTCCATCACATCTGGATCGTGGATTAGTAGATTCGTGATTATTGTAAGGAAGGTAACATAGCGAAATTCAGGGTGATGCTAACTCAAGGCACTGCTCTGTCTGAAGCTCCATTATTTAAATTAGACTTGACCTTTGTTTCACACAATCTGACCATAAGTAACTGGTTGGAACAATAACAGGTGAGCTGATTTGTGCAGATAAACAAGTCCCTCTCAAATAGCACTACAGTCACAAGCTAGCTAACATTAGCCAACTGTTTTTCGGTCACTCTCACCCTTCTTTGTTGAAATCAAACACCTAAATGTCACTGTATTGATTACACGCTCCTGAAAATGTGTTTTTTGAAATTTATCCATTTTCTTTTGCTTTATCAGGGTCAGGGTCTGGTCACTGAAGCAGAAGTCGAAGCAGGGGGCATCCAGATTTTCCTCACCTCAGAAAATTCCTTCAGCTCTTCCGGGGGAATACTGAGGTGTTCCCAAGCCAGCCAAGAGACATAGACCCTCCAGTGTAGCTGGATCTTCTCCCGGTGGGACATGCCTGGAACACCTCCCCAGAGAGGCGCCCAGGAGGCATCCTGAACAGATGCCCAGAGAGCCACCTCAACTGGCTCCTCTCAGTGTGGCTCTACTTCGAGCTCTTCAACCTATCTCTAAGGAAGCACCCAGCCACCTGACGGGGCACTCAATTAGACATGTTTAAACCCCTTTTTTTTTTTTTTTTTTTAACTTTTCAGACAATCTAAAAACTACTTTTGTTTTCTCTCTATATCTGTTGGAAATTTAAAACACTCAATTTCACCATATTGTACAAATAGAAAAGAGAAAAACTCATGCTACTGATTTTGTAACGTAACATTCACTGAAAATTGCCGTATGTTATGTGTATGTGCTTATTCAACATATAAATCAATGTAGAATGTAATTTCATCAGTCGTCCTCACTGGTGTCTCATATAGAGGCATGAAAAACTGCATTATTCAGTTGTACACAGCTTTGACGTCACGGAGGCAATGAGCCATGAATCTTTGGATAACAGCTTTGCTTGTCTTTGATGTGGTGGAGATTTCATTAATGTGGGCTTTTCTTTTTCAACATAAAATGAATAGAACTACCCCAAACATTTTTAGAACTAAATCTGCCACTGGTTTTCTGGTTCGGAAATTGGGTCATTGACCAGGAGAGGGCAGCAGCGTGCAGTTCTGCTGTATTGACCTTATTCTGCCCCGCCCACTTTTGCCTCTAAATACTAAACCGCGCTTTCTTTGTGGCACTTCCAGTTAAGCAGGAATCCCATTCATTTCAATAGATAATTTGAGAAACATTTAGCCGCTAAAACATGATATAACGTAATTTGGTTTATATAAAATGTTCAGTGTTCATGTGATGCACTGAGGCTTTAAAATAATACAACCCCAGTGACGATGGCGGCGCCCATGGTAACAAGGCAAGGCAAGGCAGGCAAGGCAAGTTTATTTGTATAGCACAATTCGTACACAAGGTAATTCAAAGTGCTTTACAGAATAAGAAAAAACATTAAAATCACACAAATCAAACATGAATAATCACAAATAATCATCATAAAATTGACATTAAAACATTAAAACAAAAGAGTGCAGAATAAAAATAAAATCCTCTCAGTCATATGCACAGATAAACAGAACCGTTTTGAGCCTGGATTTAAACATTGTCAAAGTAGATTCCTGTCTCACATCTTCAGGAAGACTGTTCCAGGACTGCATAAAACTGAAACGCTGATTCCCCATGTTTAGTCCTGACTCTGGGCACCAGCAGGAGGCCGGTCCCTGAAGTCCTCAGAGTGCGAGATGGTTCATATGGCACTAACATGTCAGAGATGTACTTTGGACCTAAGCCATGAATAGACTTGTACACAAGCAGAGCTGCTTTAAAGTCTATTCTTTGAGCTACAGGAAGCCAGTGCAGAGACCTGAGCACAGGACTTATATGCTCGTACTTCCTGGTTCTGGTCAGGACCCGAGCAGCAGCGTTCTGGATGTACTGCAGCTGTTTTAAGGCCCGTTTGGAGAGGCCAGTGAGCAGGCCGTTACAGTAGTCTAACCTACTGGAGACAAATGCATGGATAAGTCTCTCTAAGTCTGGTTTTGACAGTATACCTTTAATTTTTGCAATGTTTTTTAGATGGTAAAAAGCTGCAGATGTTATTGATTTGATGTGGCTGTTAAAGTTCAAGTCTGAGTCCATTATTACCCCTAAATTTCTAGCCCGATTTGAAGGTTTTAGAGAAAGAGACTGGAGGTGACTGCTGACACTTTCTCTATGTTTCTGTGGGCCGAAGACTATGACTTCAGTCTTGTCTGAGTTTAGCTGAAGAAAGTTGTTTTGCATCCACTCACTGATCTGTTGGATGCAGTGGCAGAGTGAATCCACTGGTTCATATTCACCTGCTGCCAGTGAGACATAGATCTGAGTGTCATCTGCATAGTTGTGGTAAGACACATTGTTGCTGCGTATTAACTGACCTAGCGGCAGCATGTACAGATTGAACAGCAGGGGTCCCAAAATTGACCCCTGGGGCACTCCACAGCTCAGGACATTTTATCTGAGACACATTTTCCAATTTCAACAAAGAACTCCCTGTTTTCTAGATAGGACTTGAACCAGTTTAGTGCTGTACCAGAGATGCCCACCCAGTCCTCTAGTCTCTGTAAGAGGATCCCATGATCCACAGTGTCAAAAGCAGCACTCAGATCTAACAGGATCAAGACTGAGACTTTGCCTGCATCAGTGTTCAGGCGGATGTCATTTGTCACCTTGATAAGAGCAGTCTCAGTGCTGTGGTGGGGTCTAAAACCCGACTGGAAAGTATCGAAAGAGTTGTTAATTTGGAGGAAGTTAATAAGCTGTTGGTAAACAACTTTTTCAAGGACTTTGCCTAAAAACGGCAGATTAGAGATTGGTCGGTAATTGTTCAATATTGTGGCATCAAGACTGCTCTTCTTTAGGAGAGGCTTGATAACTGCAGTTTTCAAAGCTCTTGGGAATGTTCCAGATTGAAGTGACATATTAACTATGCAAGTGACTGGTGACAGCAAACTGTTGAGCACAGACTTTAGAAATTTAGTGGGTAACACATTGAGGCAGCATGTAGATGAACTCAGACTGGTGACGATCTCTTGAACAGTTTTGTCAGTTACAGGTGCAAAGTGAGTCAGCTCTAAGTGTCTAGGTGGCTGCAGGGATGTTATTTGCTTTGTGGGATTGATGGCATTTTTAATGGCCTGAACCTTGTCATTAAAGAATACTGCAAACTCATTGCACTTAGATATGGAAATATCTAAGTGCCACCGGCGTAACCACCAGAATAAGGTGAATAAAACAAAAGTACTATGAAAGAATGGAAGAAGCGATTTGACCCAACATGTGGCTCAACTTTTGTGTACTGGTCAGTGCTTCCTGGAGTAGGAGGAGTCATGTTGAATTTTGAGGTTGTAGTTTTTGTTTTCTTGTGAGACAGAAAATCAAAAGTTAAAGGTACAAACCCAGGTAGGGCTAGGCGATATTTCTGGTTAAATCGCCGCATTGTGATTCCTTGCCCTCCCTTTCCTCATTCGGGTGACTGACAGGTGGATATAACCAATCGTGCTGAAGAGTACACTTTAAGAAATGACAGATTAGTTTAGATACCTCTTAAAACCTATATAAGAAAAAACGTGATATACATTATTTGGCACATCATCGGGCATGTCCCATCGGGAGGAGGCCCCGGGGAAAACCCAGGACACGCTGGAGGAACTATGTCTCTCACCTGGCCTGGGAACACCTCGGGGTCCCACCGGAGGAGCTGGAGGACTTGTCTGGGGTGAGGGAAGTCTGGGAGTCCCTGCTTAGACTGCTGACCCAGGCCCGGATAAGCGGAAGAAAATGGATGGATGGCACATCGCCTTAACTCCAGGAATATTTTTGACAATGGCATTTTTGTACAAAGCTCTACAAACTCAATTTCCCACAATCCCCTGTTCTCCCATTAAACACAATTGAAGCTGCCTGCACTATGAGCAACCGTGAAACCGCAACTAACCCCAACAGAACAGAACATGGCTTTAAAATCCCTATGTGCAATGTTTTGTTGTTTTTTCCTCCTCAGGCCTCATTCCCGCATTATCATATCACTATTTAATTAAATCATGCATCCAATTACCCTGCTGTGTGCGTACGGTTTGGCTAAAGGTAGCGTCGTGGGATGTAAACATTTAGGAACATCTGCTGTAGCTGTTTTCTTTTCAGACAGAAGCCGGGCCAGCTTCAGGTACGTGATGCAGTTTGTTAATAACTCCCTCTGGGCCCAATCGTGCACACACCAAAATCTGCCTCAGAAACGGCGGACTTATGCGGTAATCATTTTCAGACTATTTTATAAACAGTACTTTAACTAGCTGATGTAGTATTTGCATGGGAAGTCTGGTGTTGTTGGGGCGACTGGTTAGGAATCCCCAAAACTTGTACTCAGCATAAAAAAAAATATGCTGAGTAGAACTAAGTGGTATTCATGGGTTTCATGTTGCTGTTATAGGCAACATTTTGAGGACATTGCCCCATAGTAAAATATGTTGCTTTTAATTGTTAATCGCTATGACAATGGTCCTAATTTTTCATCATTCTGAAAGCCATAGATATGCACATAATTGGCTGTAGACCTCACAGCGACTAGGGGCAAAATTCATATTAGTCAATTAATTTGTTTAGATTATACAGGTTTAAATGAAGCTACAAAAAAAGTGAATATTTTTTTTACATTGCTTTGACTGTGCCAATGAACTTTTGATAAGGCTTGGAACATAAATTTGAAGTCACATGGCAACATTTTTGGTGTATTGGAATTAAACGGTCACATGTTTGTACAGCACTTTTTAACTTTTTTTTTGTATGTGGACACTGGTGGCAAGGTAGATTTAGTGTCTTCCCCAAGGACACGACAATAGTATTCATCTGTGGGAATTGCACCGCCAACCTGTGTGTCAGTGGCTCTACTAATGATGTTGACGTCAAGAGCGGGATTCGAACCGCCAACCTTCAGATCAATGGACAACTGCTCTACCAACTGCGCTAAAAATACCGAAGTGCTTAAAGTTTACATACAGCCATCCATTTTTTTCCGCTTATCCGGTGCCGAGTCACGGGGGCAGCGGTCTAAGCGGGGACTCCAAGACTTCCCTCACCCCAGACACGTCCTCCAGCTTCTCCGGTGGGACCCCAAGGTCAGTGATCATTTGGGCCAATTCAGCCACACTTGGATTCTCGCTGTTACTTAACTTTACTGCCAAAATATCTGTGTAAACCCTCAGTCGTCCAGGTCTGATCCATAGCAAAAGACAAAGTTTAAATCTGCCCAACTGGACAAATCGTTGTAGGAGTGAAGACGTTTCGCTGCTCATCCAAGCCGCTTCTTCAGTTCTGGTCAGATTACAGGTGACCACTGCCTTATATCTATGTGAAGGGAGGGGCTAACTACACTGAAACTAAAGAATTATTGTCTCTAGTTTCAGCTGGAGCTACCCTATTCAGCCCTTAACCCGTTTACTGCCAAAAGTTGCAGAAAGTTGAAACAAGCACTTATAAACTCATCATGGTGAATAATTAGAGTAATATTTATTTATTAATTGGACCACTGCAAATTGTTTAAATGAGCTAGACAGTAAAGATCTACTACAGTGCTTTTAAGACCTACTTTTTTTTTTTCTGTGACTTATAGCGCCGTGCTATTTGTGTGGCTATTTGCTAACTAATAAAGAATGGCATAACACGCTCTTAATGAGGTACATCTCTGTTAGTATGTATAAAGTACTTATTATTGCTTTTTATCTAAGGACTTTCATTATTTTATTCCAGCTAAAGAAGTGTTCATTAGCGGTATTTGCAAAAGATCAGTACTTGTATATGCGCTCTGGGAAAACTGGATAACAGACCTTGTTCACTTTAAACCGATTTTATCAAAGTGCATTTAAACCTGGGAAGTACGATTGGGGTGTAGTGGATCAAATCTCAAAAATCCCAATAGCGCATCCGGAGAAGCCGATACGTACTCGGATTCCTGCTGCTTGTAACAGGTCAATGTCCGTTTTACATTAGGAACAGACAAGGGAGAGGCATTCAACTGCACGAGGTAAGAAATAGATGACGAGAGGCGTGTGCTCATTCGTTTTCGATCTGTGGGCTAACACGTGTCGTTTCGTTTTGATCTACCACGCTAAAAGTGAAAATGAAAATTACCAGAGCGTCAATGAGTTTATTTGGGTTATGAAGAGCAAATAACTTGTGCGTTAATTGAGGAATTGACGAACATGCACCATCTGGCTGGAAAAGGACGGCTGGTTGAGGGTCCTGTGGTCGTGGTGCCGCATATTCAATCAAAAGGTCAAGGTGGATATTTGAAGTAATTTATCTCCCGTGGAAGAAAACTTGACCAATAATTCGCCAAAAATGTGATGTGATTAAAAAAACCACTGAGTACAATGGAACAAATCTAATTAATATATCTAAATGTTTAAATTGTAAAGAGACTAAATGGACACCCTGTAGATCGATCATTAACTTGAATGAGATGTTGCTTATCTATTTTAGCCAAAAGTGTTTTATGTATGATAATCCTTTTTATTAGTGATTATAGCTGCAAAGTTTTAATGCTAATGCGAAATGATTACACTCCCCTGAACGCCTCATTGCCTTTTTATACCTATTTAGTTGTTTGCCCTGCTGCAGACTGGGACAAGAGTGATGTTTGAATGTGGTTGTTTAACACTGTGCATGTAACTGTAGTGTGTTGTAAGTGTTTTATAAATACTAAGCTAAATAACTGCTCAGCAAATGAATGACTGCTTAGTTAGCAAGTCTGTGGTCCCTAAACTAAGGTGATAGCATTTGTTTTTGTTGATTTTATTTATTGATGCAGATTAGTCTAGTTGAACTAGTTTATTGTGTTTCACTTCGCACAGCTCCTTTGGAAACAGCTGTTCGTCCAATGTGTTACAGAAATAAAGTGGATTGTATTGGATTGTTTGAAGGTAAACTGACTGAAACTGTGAAATAACTGTTTGTGATGTCTGCTACAAGAAATGGCTTTTTTTTATTATAAGTGGAATGTCTGTGAATGTCTCGTCATTACATTGGTAAAGGTGCACTGTGTAACTTTTCTAATGAGGGTACACGGTCTGCTCGTCTCCCTGGAGATGTTGTTGCTTCGTCTGGAATGTTCCACTGTACATGATATTTAACACTACGACTGTAACATACCTCTCCACAAATCTCCACATGGCCAAGTGGCGTCACATGCTTGTTTCCATGGAGATATGTTAAAAAGTCATACTGTGTAGCATGGAAACGGTGTGGCTATTTCTGGACAAATAGCCATACAATTTCCATGGAGTCATGCAAGTAGCACAAAGGACAGACACAAAAATGAGACAAACTAAATCAAATCTGAAGGAGCAGTGCAAGAAACACAACTATTCAAATCATTTCATATTGTGGGAACAGTAACCAAAACTTTTACTCAATTAGGCAGAGAAGTACAATGTATATTACTCAATGTAGTATAACGGCAGACTGACATTACCTGCATAAAAATATGCTCTGTAACATATTTATATCACACGACTGAAAAATACAGTACAGTCTGACGCTTAACTTATATAATCAAATACTGCAATGTATTAACAGCCACATCAAATCAATAACTGCAGTTTTGTTTTGTTTTTTTACCATTTAAAAACATTGAGAAGATCAAAGTTATACTATATAAAACCAGACTTAGGGAAACTTTCAGGCTCAAAACAGTTCTGTTTAGCTGTGCATATGTCTCAAAGGTTTTATTCCGTTCTCTTCTCTTTTAATGTTGAGTATTTATGTTTGACTTGTTGTATTGTGATTGTAATGTCTTTATTCATGTTCATGTACATGTCCTTAGTTACTTCCCAACAGTGTAACTGAGTACTCCACACATCTGCCTAAACTCCGGGGGTAAAAACACATTGAAAAGTGCATCCATGACAGAAGCGCGCGTGTTTGGTGACAGCATATATTAAAATCTGCGGGTGACATTTTGGACCTGCCATACTTGACATGTTTACGGGCTGCGGGCGGCTGGCACCCTTCTCGCTCGAGCCCTGACAGACCTGGGTACAGTACGGCGTGCGCCCGTTTCATCCGCCCACTTCCGCAGCGCCACCCTGAGGTGAAGGGATCGGAAGAGGAGAAGCCATCAAAGCCAGCGCACAGCCACTATATGTGCTTTACAGCTTTATACCAGCCGCTTTCCCCTTTCAAAACAAATGCATAAATAAGAATAAATAGGCCGGCCTGGGGTAACCTGCTTATAGTCTGTGTGTGAGTGTAAAACGGCAGTGTTTAGAGAAATGTAGAGGAAAAACTTGAATCTGGAAGTACAGTACCTGAAAATGCTATGTATGAATGCAGAAAGATGAGGCCTGCAGTTGGTACTATCATTTAAGTAATAAAGAATCGTCATTTTTTTCAATTAAATAAATACAAAATAGATATAACATCATAATGAGACAAGCAGGTATGAGACGCTCCACCAGACAGGTTATATAGTGCACCTTTAATTGGAGTACACTGACTGTATACCTGCTTATGACCATATTACACACACACATGCATTATTATACATATCACAGACTGTATATATAAATGGACATAGCCAATCTGCTAACCAATGTGGCCCCAATTCACTTTCCATTGAAAAACCTTTGCTGCTGTCAGGCTCGTCATATTAGTCTTAAAGTGTTTGTACAGGGTGGCCCAAAAGTCACTGACAGCTGAATAAGAATCTGTTTATAAATATGTTTCTTTTATTTTTTCAGAGCATTTAGAACGACCCTTCCAACATTAATATGAGCGAATACAGCAACGAGGAACGAACCCTCATTGTGCAGTGGTACTTTGAGTCACATGGGTCAAATTCAGAAACTCAGCTATGTTACCGTTGATATTTTAATACCAGAGATGCCCCGAGTGTAAATGCCATTAAAGGAATAATAAGTGGTTTTCAAAGACAGGGGGCAGTATGTGATCTCCACAGACCTGACTAGTCCCGATTTCTTCCTGTGGGACTATCTTAAAGAAAAGGTGTTTGTGAATAAACTTCAGACAATAAACGACTTAAAACGTAATATCGAGGATCAAATAAGAGCCATAAGCCCAGAAATGCTTTAAATGTTATGTAAAGTGTGTTGGATCGGGCTATTCTGTGCAAAACCGAAAATGGTGGACACTTAAAATCATATATATATATATTTTTTTTAATTTAGTTATTTTTACTTCCCATAGTTTAAGCAGTGATAAGTTCAAGTGTGAACAATTATAACTTTATTTCCAAAAATCTCAGAAGGTTCAGTTTATCTACTGCTAAAATTTGGTGAGTATAACTTAAGAATTATAGGAGCTACTGAAGATTTAAAAGTGTCAGCGACTTTTGTACTAGCGTGCTCTACATGATCCTGGTGCTTTTATTTTGCTGTTTTGTCCATAAACCAGACCAATCAGGTATCGTAGCCTCTTTCGCAGACGTTGCTCCCACTAGCGTTAGCAACAGGTTTGACTGACAGCGTCGCTAAGCTGCCGCCCTTTGGCAAACCAGCAGCGCGGGTGGGAAAAGGGTGTTACCTTCACTATCCTCGCTCCCGATTGGCTTTTTAGTGCGCTCTAATGTTCTAAATATGGAACTCGCCTCCAAATTAGCCTCAGTCGGCTTCATTTGGCTGGAGCTGAACACTGCCTCAGTCCAGTCTATGATCCTTTTCCTATAGCTTCTATCATCTGATTTTTTTTTTAGCTCTAATTGTTGCGCTAACCTCCAGAGCAACACACAGCCAGCAAAGGGAGCGCTATAGACAAGTTTAGAATCTATGGGCAGGGATATACAAGTCATGGCTTGAGCCCAGTTTAGTTGGGTTTAGATCTATGTCTCACTGCGACAGGTGAATATGGACCAATGGATTCACTCTGCCACTGCATCCAACATATCAGTCTGTGGATGTAAAACAACTTTCTCTAGCTAAACTCTGAACTGAAGTCATCATCTTTGGTCCACAGAAACGTAGAGAAAGTGTCAGCTGTCACCTCCAGTCTCTCTCTCTAAAACCTTCAAATCAGGCTAGAAATCTCAGGATAATAATGGACTGAGACTTGAACTTTAAAAGACACATCAAATCAATAACATCTGCAGCTTTTTACCACCTAAAAAGCAATGCAAAAAAAAAAGGTATACTGTCAAAACCAGACTTAGAGAGACTTATCCATGCATTTGTGTCCAGTAGGTTAGAAAACAGCTGCAGTACATCCAGAACACTGCTGCTCGGGTCCTGACCAGAACCAGGAAGTACGAGCGCATGCGTCCTGTAGCTCAGAGAATAGACTTTAAAGCAGCTCTGCTTGTGAACAAATCTCTCCGTGGACCAGCACCAAAGAACATCTCTGACATGTTAGTGCCATATGAACCATCTCGCACCCTAAGGACTTCAGGGACCGGCCTCCTGCTGGTGCCAGAGTCAGGACTAAACCTGGAGAATCAGCGTTTCAGTTTTATGCAGCTAAAACCTGGAACAGTCCTGAAGATGTGAGACAGGCCTCGACTTTGACAATGTTTAAATCCAGGCTCAAAACGGTTCTTTTTAGCTGGGCATATGACTGAAAAGGGTTTTGTTCTGCACTTTTCTGTTTTAAAATTTTATGATGATTATTTGTGATTATTTATGTTTTGATTTGTGTGATTTTAATGTCTTTCTCATTCTGTGAAGCACTTTGAATTACTTTGTGTACAAATTGTGCTATACAGAAACTTGCCTTGTGATGTAGACTTGCATTGGCCCTGTTCTCGTCCTGATTTAAACCAGACTTACATTACTCTTAATCTCGTCCCAATTTTGATGTGGCATTTTAGCGCAAAGTGTGAACGCATCCCAAAATAATCTCTAAACTCACTTTGTGGTTTTGTTTCATGGTGCCAAAATACTGTAACTGTACGCTGTTATGAGTTAATTGGTTATCATTTAGCTCCAACAGCAGATGGGAAGACAAAAGTAAATCTGAGTTATGTCACTTTGGTAAGATCTTACCAAGCATACATCATTTTCTCCAAAACATTACTTCATATGTCTGCTAAAAATATCTTTTGTACAAGTTTTGTTTGCTCATAAATACTTTCAAAACTAAATTTAAAGAGGGGGTATTTTAGTTCTGTGGGGTATTAACTGCTAAGACGTCATACATTTAGATCACTATGTTAAGATATTTGCCAAAAACAACATATTAACATCAGTTTCACTTTCGTTTTTGACACTTTTGAGTGATTGAATTCAGGATATGTAACTGTATAAAATATGCTATTAAATGTGTTTAAACTGAGCTAATTCAAAACAATTTTTTTGTTTTTTTGTTGTTTTTTTTGTTTTTGTTTTTAATGTCTGAAAAAAAGTAAATTAGCATAAACGCCAATGAAGTCAACTCACTCCATAAACGGAATTACAATATTAGCTACAGGCGAGTGAATTAGCAGCAGTGTTCGGGCTGCAGACGCCTCCTCGCTTCTTAGGGGAGATATAATCAACATAATGATGAAGAATATATCTACTTTTCATATAAATCCTCTGCTTAGAATATGGCCAGATAATGTGCAAACTACAGCACTGATTACTCCCTCTGGAACCCAGCACACATCAGATACAGGGTTATGGGCAAAGGTGTTTTAACATCTTAATAATTTCTATTGGTTAAATGCTTTATTCACCAAAAACGCCCCTCCCTTTGCTCCCCGTGCTAAGTCACACCTCCTTTAGAGCGTATTATGACATTCTTTGCCCTAATTTGTATTCATCTGTATTGTCATCTATCTGTTTGACCTAATTCCTAAAACGTGTATTGATATGTGATATTATCTGTTTGACCTAGTCTTTGTGATACTATCTGCTGTTACACATGTGCATATCTTTGACAATTGTGCCCTATTGATTCAAAAATATGACATTTTTTAAGGTTTTTACTATTAGAAATTCCACAACAAGCGCTATCACAGCACAATCGACGACCCGCTAATTAAAGTCCTGCACATGGCATCGGGTTAATCAAGTTGTTGTTCACGGTTTTGTATCATGCGTTTGTATATTTATGGAAAATTGTTGTGTGGGAGCGTGCGTGACGTAAGCTAACATGCTCAGACATGCATGAATGACACCTAAACCCTCTTCAGACGCGTTTTTGATGAGGCAAACGCTCAGGAAAGGCGATTTTGCATAATACCCCCTCGTTAACATCAGGATGTTATACTGAACTGCTATAATGTTGTTTCTTAAGCAAAAAAATAAACCTGCGCTAGGTGGTCAGTACTCAGATGCATTTACTTGAGTAACTTTGTAAAGAAATTGTCCTTCTTTGAGTAGTTTTATGGATTACATATGTTTGCGCCAACTTGGTAAAACATTTGACAGTGAAACGGTGCCTTTCTCTTCCCACTGATCCAGCGACACACTTCTTCAAAACTTCACAAAGATGAGTCTGGTCACAGGTGAATCTCAGTGAGTTCTGATGTGCGTGATTGACAGGTGGATTAGCCAGTCCGAGACACGCATCGTCTGTCTGGATCAAAAACAAACACGGCTGCTTCAGAAAAAAGAAATGGAAAAAAATATGGAGGACTGAAAAACATCAATCTGTGAGCGAAGCACTAAAGTCTGTTCATCTGAGGTGAGAGAAATGTCCTTTTACTCAAAATGATGAATGACCAATGAGCTCTGAGTTTCACATATTTCACTGAAATAAACAAATCTGATTGGACGATCACGTTTGGTCAGACTCAAGACGCAACAGAGGAAGTGGAGAGCAGCCTGAGCAGTCTGGATTTGCCAAACAATTCAGTCTGTGAACAGGGTCAAAAACCTGATTTTGACAGTATTAAATTATTTAAATATTTGGTTTCAGGATATTTAACGAGGAACTGAACCAGAACAAACCAAGTCTATATATCAGGATTAAACTGGGATCAAACCAGACTGTTTGTGAGTGAAGCATTCTGAAATCAGGGATTAACTGTAAACTTAATTATCATTTAAATAAAATCTCAGCAGTGAGGTTAAGATGTCCACTATAATGAGTTATTATTAATTGGTTCCTGTTGTGTTGATCTCTACAGAGCTAACCCCTCCCGATGTACTCACATCACCCGGGCTGTTGTTCCAGCCCCAGTTACACCTCTCCTGTTGTGATGATTACAGAGCATATGTTCTGTATCTGATTCACTTGTATCAGTCTGGAGCTGTTGACAGCCGTGAAATAGCCGCCCTAAATGTAAACACTCCGGCATATGCTGTTTACACCTGCAGAGGAACTTTAAACAGCTTCACTTCATTATTGTAGCTCCTTAATTATGCTTGATGGAGGCATTTTAAAATACCTGTGGACAAATTGGTAATCTATGTTTATAAATCATCGGTACAGCGATCAGATCCACTGACCCAACTCCCACAAATGATTACTGTCATTGTGTCCTTGGGCAAGACACTTAACCCTCACTCGCCTCCAGTGTCTGTGGAGTGCTTTGAGTGCCTAGAGATTAGAAAAGTGCTATATAAATGTGACCGTTTTACCATGCATTCCAAGCATCCTAATTATTCACCACGATGAGTTAATAAGTGCTTTTCACAACTTTCAGAGGCCCCATCACAATAAAGCTAACAAACAACTGGCAAATGCACATGTCCTGGTTATCGGACAATAAAACCGCATGAGCTGTTTATACAATATATCTGGGGCAAACTTTGCTCAAATACATGGGAAAAATTCTGTCTCCTTCAGGACGTTTAAAGATATATTCATATACAAAAGCAGGACACAAAACAATACACTACAACTTCACAAACCTGACGCAATGTGCAGTAGTTTCATTAGTCAAATGCATGTGGACTGAGTTGTGATAACATTCTGAAAGGGGGAGTGACTTAGCGCAGAGAGCAAAGGGAGGGGGGACTCAGAGGATCAATAAAGAAAGTTATCAATCATCTGAAACATGCTCTCTTTAACTTATAGCGGCGGGTGCTATCGTCGCCGATAGAGCACAGTCGCTGACGTTCCATTACCGTAACTCAATCAAAAAAAATCGTGCTTCATGTAAATTCAAACGGCGTCTCAAAGCAGAGGCATGGGGCTATTTAGAGATATTTCACGCTCATTACGGTAATCTGCCTCTGTCCTTTCGAAAAATGACGAATGAGAGCGCAGGAGCCGTGGGGATTTACCCAGTCGCTTATTCAATAAGTAAAGAAAAAATACAAATGGATATGTAAAATAGAGGTAGTTGTGTGAGTAGTATATTCTGATACTTCCTTTAACATGACTTTTATGGCTAAAAAAGAATAAAAGTCTAGATGAGATATACCGGGTCTATAGTGTGCTCAGTCCTTCAAGGGTTAAAAGTTCTGTAGGTAATCTGCGTGCTTACAGATTCACGATTTACCCGGGGGTTTTTCTGCATTTATTTCATTTCTTCTCTGCACCCTCTAGGATGTGTTTGAACCTCTCTTTATGTAATGAATTGGTTTTGGCACATATTAGATGTATTTTTCACTGGAAAATAACACATTTTTTTATCTTTATGCAAGAAGCACGTCGTTGCCATTACTGGAAATAAGTTGATGACAAGATTAAGTCGGGCAAAACTATTAATTAATTGTCATCCATCCACTTTCTCCCAGACTTCCCTCTCACCCACCAGACATGTCCTCTAGCTCCTCCGGTGGGACCCCCAAGGCGTTCCCAGACCAGCGGCTCTACTCCCGAGCTCCTCCCGTGTAATGAATCATCATTTTCTGTTTATATCTGCTTTTTGCCATCTGGAGTGTGCGATTCTCTCTTGTCCAATCATCTCGTTTCTTGTGTAGCCACACCTTAGCTAAAATGTTCTGTACTGCGCTGGCCTCTTCTGTTGGCTAGTACTACTTCAGGTGTACTTTGGACCCCTCAAAACAGGGCGGTACGGTTCACTTTAGACACTGGAGACACTTGCTACTGATCCGCTCCAAAGCAAACCACTGGAAATAAGGCTCTGTTGTCACCTTGGAGATAAGTTCAATGACATACTGCAGAAAAAAACACAAACAAAGCAGTCACACCCCTACAAAAACAAGCAGGTGACTAACCCTCCTCCTAGAAAACTCGTTCGTTGAAGTAGTTATGTTACTGCAATATTAGCAGCAGCTGAATCCAGGGTAACAGCAGTTTTCACTTATGACAAATTGATAGCCAACAAAATACATTTTATCCCTAGATATAGCGCAGAGCGTCTTTAATTTGTTTCCACTCCACGTGAAAAGACGATAAAGGCTGCGAGCGATCTCTGTCTGTGGTTTGAATGTGAGTGGCAGTTATGGGTCGGAAGGATTTGTGGAGCGGAGAAGGTACACGCTGATGGAATATAGATGTGAAGAGAATGATTTGTGCATTTGAGGATATTAAAGGCGGAGATGGCAGCTGCAGTCGGTTACATGCAGTGAATCAGAACATCACAAGATATAGGGGACGAAATGAACTTTGAACTCGTGGCTGCGTGTAGAATCCATATGTGCGAAGGGAAGGGAAATACTGCGATATCATATGTGCGAGATTCTGGTTAAAAAGGGGGTGTTTTTTACGTCTATGGGGTATTAACTGCTAACACGTAACATATTTAGATCACCGTGTTAACGCAATCATCAGCATGCATCCCGCTAATGAAACTACTGCACATCGCGTCAGGTTTGTGAAGTTGTATCATAGGAATTCCCTTCTATCAGCAAGAAAAAAAAAAGTTTTAAAGAGCAGAACCGAAGAAGCCGCTTAGATGAGTTTTTGTCCAGGTGACAGTTTTGAGTCATGTTTTTGTATATTTATGGAGAATTGTCGTGTGGGAGCATGGGTGATGTAGGCTTATGGGCTGAGGATTGCGCAGAATCTTGCAGCTAAGTGTAAGGAGGGGTCAAATAGAGCCCGGGAGAGATCCCTAAATGACTGAAACATGCGTGGATGACATTTAAAACCTCTTCAAGCATGTTTTTTGTGAGGAAACAACATTATAACATGAAAGAAAAGAAAAAAAAAAAGACTCAGGAACATGTTTCAGTTTGAACTTCTAGCCCCGCCCACTTAGTCCTTTCTGCCATTTTGATATGGCACAAAGACATGGGATAAAGTCATGCAGTCGGTTTCCCATGACTCCTATTAACAATGTGTCTGATTGGACAACAAAAAAAAACGCTTCTGTCTCAGTTATTATCATAGACTGTATATCTAAATGGACGTAGTTAACCTGCTAGCCGTTGCGTTCCAAATAGGAAGTGATTACGGGCGCACTTCCAGCTCCATCGACTCTGGCTCCAATTCATTTTACATCACAAACGGTCACCCCTCTCTCTGTAACTGCTGCTGTCAGGCTCATCATTTTGGTCTTAAAATGTCCGTACTGACCTGCTCTACGTGACCCTGGTATTTGTATTTCGCTATTGTGTCTGTAACTCAAGATATGAACATAATTAACACACAAATCAGGCGCCGTCTTTCCCCGGGGTTGCTCCCTGTAGCTTTTGCAACAAGTTTGATTGACAGCATTGCTAAAAGTACCTTACCTCCAGCAGCTTCACTCTAGATTGGCTCTTTGTAATATGGGACTCGGCTCCAAATTCGCCCTATAACCGCTCTAGCCTCCATTAGCTTCATTTGACTGGAGCCGAACGCTATGGGTGACGTCACACTCACTCAGTCCACACTGGTCATTATCCAAGAAAATGATATGTCAAAAAAAGATATCCTGCCTATCTCGTTAAAGGAATGTTTAAATAGTGCAAACTGTAACTGCATTTTGTATATTTTTATTTCGTTTTTATCTTTATTTATACAGGGAGAGCCCGGTGAAAGTACCAGACTCTCTTTCTCATCAGTGGCCTGTTTAGACAATATTTTTTACTACATAGATAGCGTTCAGACTATGGAATAGCGCCCTCTGCCTGTCAGATCCACTCAGTCTTTAACGCAGTTTAAGACTAGACTGAAAACCCACCTCTTCTTCATTTAATACTAGCTAGAGAGGATATCTTCGTGTTTTATTGTTCTTTTCCTATGTATCGTGTGATCTGTACTTTGATGTAAAGCACTTTGGACAGGTAAAGTTGTTTTAAATATGCTATATAAATAAACTTGAATTAAATGGATAGAGGTATTTCATATTAGAACTCACTCTTTTTTTCACATTTTCCACAAACTTAGGAACTATCCCACCAAACCATCTAATGATTTCTAATGATGGTTGGAATGTTCTACAGTATATGGCCTTGGACTTGGAGCAAATGACACCACCAAGCCTAGTTACTGGTGAGGTCTGTGGAGAAGCAACTGGCTCACAGTAAGAATGCATGATTTTCAAGGTAGCTTTGTGCAATAAAAACACTTGCAATTGACTAAATGCAAGATAAGCCGTACTCTGCGTATGTAAATGATGCCCTTGTCTCCATGGAGATTCCAGAACATCTCCATGGAGACAAGTTGGTGGCGGACTCTTCACTAAAAAGGTCGTCCAAACTTATATAGGGCATTTAAAAAGAGGGTGTTATGCAAAATCAACTTTTTTGAGCTTTTTACCATGTTCTAACGATGTTAATTCATCAAAAACATGCCTGAAGAGGTTTTAGGTGTCATCCATGCATGTTTGAGTAATCTAGTGATCTCTCCTGGGCCCTTTTCGAACCGTCCATAGAGTTAGCAGTACCATTCTGTCGACCATTTTTCATACATTTTCAAGATCCCAGCCTGTCCCTGTGTTTCTGTGCTGTCTTTCACTCTTTCTCCTTCTGTGTCCTTGCCTGGAGCTGGGCGGAGACTCTTGCACCACCCACTACACACCTACAACCAATCTGCAACCAAGCCTGCACCTCGGGAGTACTAAGGGTCTGAGGATCCTACACGCGCCACCAGATCATCAGTGTATCATCTGTGTACAGTTCCACTTGGCTCAGTCTAGGTCATAGTACTCAGCAGTTTTTTCTCGTTTTTTTGCCAGATCCCGTTTGTTGGACCCATCCTGCGCCTCCGAACCAGCTTCTCCGCGATCCGTCAGAACACCTCAGCCTCTACTACCTACTCCGTCCACCAACATTAACATTTCCTTGTCTGTAAACCCCGTCAAACCTTTACCCCGAGTCTGTATCTTTGATCCCCCAGACTTTACGACATAAAGCGGAGGGTACAAAACAATACACTACAACTTCACAAACCTGATCCTATCTGAAGTAGTTTGAATAGTGATTGGGTTGTGGAGGGGGAGAAATCGGAGCATCTAAATATATCATGAGTTCACAATGAATACCTCATATATAGTTACATATTGTTTTAAGCATGTTTAGCCTGGTCCCTTTTACTGATAAGAGTGGAATTAATTGTCTAACGTTTCGACAGATACATTTGAATAAAGGAGATATCATTTCCTATATAATAACAGGAACTTCTGACTTGGATCAATGCTTTACAGAGCTTTACTGTGGAATCTATAAGCGCTATACCGCCGCTGGGGCCGGAGCACTGCGGCTTCAGCCTTATTAAGTATAAATAGTTTCTTGTTTAGCTGTGCGTTTTGTCCATTACTTTCACAGCACCAATTTACTTTCATTTCTCTCCCTCGATGCAATGTGAATAAATACACTAATGCTGGCATGACAAAACACGAGCTGTACCACTGAGTGAAAAGAGACTTCGACGTAGCGAATAAACACGTGATATTTTGGACGTTTTTGCTCTATTTTCTGGTTTATGTTATAATCTATCTAACTTTTTCCTCATCAAAAACATACCCGGAGTTGTGTTTTGTTTAATTCACACATAACACACATATCCTTCAAATTTAGGCTTTTCTCTCAAACAGAAACGCTCTGTTCCACCTTGTGATGTCATGTTCTAATACAGGAAGTGCTCTGCTGTGCTTTTAAACTCACACCTTCACTAGAATCTTGCAAAATTTCAACTCTGGAATTTCTGATCTCGACTGAATTAAAGGTAAAACGTAGCTGTTAACTAGAACATTATCGCTTCATGACATCACAAGGTGGAACAGAGCATGTTGAGCTTTGGAGATGCACACAGACTAATAAAAAAGGGTCACTTAAACATGGGTGAATGAAACAAAACACTACCCCGCGTGTATGTAGCGACATTACAACAGGGCTTAATGCTCACATAAGTAGTTGTTTATGTTAATATAGGACCTTTAAGAACTGACTTTCCTCTAATTAAGAAGTTTTTTCCTGTTTTTCAAAAGCACACACTGTGTAAAAAGCACTTAAACGCAGCTAGTCAGCAAAAGAGGAGCAGTGTGCCATCTGAGGAAACGGTAAATGCCACAGCAAATTAAAGGAGAATATGCAGAATGTTTATATCAGATTTCATAAACATGACCTATTTTTGTCCCCAGATATAAGAGGTAAAGAAATGAAATATATCTCTTACTGAAAACAACTGTAATGCTGATTTATTCTTAATGACAAAAACAAGTGACATGATGACAAGTTGTAGACATTATAATTTGGGTTGCCAGTTACAATGCTGAAATCCAGTTGGTTTTGATCGTAAAAAGGATAAAAAAGAGGACTCTCTGTGATCTGAATGGTCACCTCAAGCACGTACAGTCAATCATGAAATCAGTGCTAGTGCAGCCCTCTGCAGCTCAGTGAGTGAATTCTGGAGATTCTGAGCTTTCACAGTGAGGCCTGTCCACATACTGACAAGGTTTTAAGACGGACTCCACTGTCTCACTCGTGTTTCACTTTAATTAATGCAACGTTTCTGTCCGTCTGACCTTTCCTCAGGGACCGAAACATATTAATAAAAGTGAACCAAGAGGTGAGGACAGTGTGCGGAAAACCTTCAGTCAATCGCCACCTGTCGCTCAATCAGGCGTGCAGAAAACTGTTCATAAACTGAAGATGAGAAATTGTGATCGTACCATGATGTTGAGATCGTAAAAAAACACAAATTTGCAATGCCTTAAACCACAGGAAAGCGTGTTTTTTTTTTTTTACTTCAAGAGCACAGATTATATAGTGTACTTTTAAAGGCGAACTCTTCTGGTCACAATGAGTTCGCCTTTAAAGGTGCTTTTCTTGGAAGATTTTATTGCTTTTTTTGGAACGTTCTACAGTGTAAATATAAACGTATCTATCTCCATAAAGACAAACAGGTGATGGCCTAAAGTCCAAGTTACAGGACAGATCTGTTTCTTTTCCCTCCGGTCTCTCCTGGTCAGAAAACCAGACCATCGAGTCCATCAGACAACTGTCATTTTGGAACAGACTCTGTGGCTGTACTGTGTAGGTTTTAACGATCATCATGTGCTGCACTGCTGTGTGATTCTGACATATCCAAGGGAGGGCTCGTGAAGTCGGTCTATAAAACATGGACAACTGTCTCATTCACTCACACCACTGGATCCACCGCTGGGTGATATTGCCATCAGCCTCCGCCCACGCTGCAGAGCTGAGCTGGAGACTCGTGGAGCACAGCCGTGTACGCTATACCCCTCTGTGTAGAGAGAAACGCCAGAGGGTGCTTACAGCCAATCTGCGCGACTGGGGTAAACGTAGAAAACTCGCTGCTCGTGGGTCTTAGTCCTGTTGCTCTCTTTCCATAATGTGTTGTACTACGTCATGATAAAGCCGAGCAGTGCTGGTGGTCTGGAGTACGATCTGAATATAAAGGTCAATTCAATTGCCTGCAAAGCCAGCGCGTTGTTCGGATTTGCCGGAAAATGGTTGTGTCATAAGTAAAAATCCTGACTTCTCACGTGGATCTATTAGCGGTTCACGGGACCTATAAGGGGTTCATTTGTTCATTTTCTCATTATTCATTCACCTAATTACCTCATTGGAAACTGGCATGTAGTTTATAAAGAGTGTGTTTTTCATTTGTTAGACATTATTTTACGTATAGTTTATAAAATGAATCAACCCAAGGTAAGCAAAAATCCTTTTTAAAATGGAAATTAAAGCCAGAAGAATGCATTATGTATGTTCTTTAATTGAAAAAGTCACGTAATTGCAACTTTTTAGCCAATTGTGAGAAGTTCAGATTAGAAAAAGTTCACCAAAAGCATGTCTGAAAGGAAATTAAAGCCACAAATTGAAATGATGGTGTGTTCATTAATCAAAAATGGACCACCAACAACAGTCTTATCTTGTTGTCAGTGTCTAATAGAAAGAGGACAAGGGTGGTCTACACTCATGAGCTTTTTCAAAACTTTGAACCTTTTGAACAGCTATTGTACAAAAATCCAATCGCAAAACTATCACAATTGGAATGCATTTTGTTTTAACACAAATAACCATGTGTGTCCATTTAAAGCAATGTACCAGACTTTTACTCTCGTAAAAAGTGTGAAAAAAACCGAACTAGCTGGTTTAAAAAGGTTCGCAGTGGTCCACAGTTAATGGGAATATGTATTTTGAGCCTCTTCATTATTCAACCATGATGATCGGTTATCGTAAGTGCTCCAAGGTTAGATCAGAGTCTTTGCCGTGACAGTAAAGCTAACAACCAACTACAATGCATTCTAATTAGATGCAGACACCCACAAACAGAATTATTTCGACCTCAAGAGCTGCTACTACAATATATCTGTACTGGGGCAAGGCAGATTCTTGCGCAAATACATGGGAAAAAATTGTGTACAAGGCCTGACATCTGGTCAATCATGTCCATCGCCTGGTTACAACTTTCCAGAAGTTGCCTCTGGTAAAAGGTTTTGGCATCGAATGTCAACCGATTAAGGCAAGATGTAGGCGTTTATACATCTATTTTTTTTCTTACAAGGGTCCTTACACGGTTACATGTGTCTACATTATGTTGCAATATGGCCCTTTTGACATATAAAGTCCATGTGTATGTGACACATGAAGTAATGAAAACTTCTGAATACAATTCATCATGTTCTAATCTACAGGAAAAGTTTGTTTTTTTCAAATTGATGTCTAAATATGTCTCTAGCCTTTAATTGATTAGATTAGCTCTAACCTGCCAGACAGATATCATTTTGTCAGCTATGGACATGTTGTTTGTAAGTGCGGGGCAGACACAAATGTAACTGTCCACTTTGGTAGAGGGAACAAGGCTGTCAGTGCATCACCTAGCTCACCGCACTGGCCCTGCTCTCCGAGAGACTGCAACATCCATAAGGGCCGCGCTTATGGTCCATCTCCACTGACACTGACACATACAAAAATATAGAAAAACACACAAAAATCGTATACTTTTGGGGTAGTTCGCCAGACTCTCGGAGCTGTAATTTGCTCCATTTACCATTAATCATTATCCATAATCCATTTCTCTGAGTACTTAAACACTGCTCACGGATGGACAGTAGCTAGGTGGTAGTGTTTGTCCGCACCGACCACAGGGTTGGCGGTGTGATTTCAGCTCCCCACAGAATGAATGCTGTTCTTGTGTCCTTGGGCAAGACACTTAACCCACCTCGCCCCAGTGTCACATCAAACATGATGTATGGATTGTGTGTGACTGGGTGAGTGGTTCCTTGAACGGGGCAAGGCGCTATACATGTGTATATATATTTTTAATACGTGACCATGACCATTTGCATTTTGCCTGAATTTGTCTGTGTCACAGGTAAAAAATCCAGACTTCTCTAATGCCCCTTTTCAATCCATAAATTTTACCTGACTTGTTTTTGTTCAGACTGTGTTCAGAATAAACAACATGGGTCTTAGCGTAGCGAGCAATAAGCGTCTATAAACAGTTTCATTTATTTTCCCATTGTTCATTTCCAGGGAGCACTAATGCCTGAATGACTTATCGAAAGCAGAAATGTAGTTTATAAAGTTTGTTTTCCATTTTTAGAAATTATTTCAAGTAAAGTTTATAAAAGAAATCAACCCCAAGGTAAGCAAAATACTTTTTTAAATGGAATTAAAGCCAAAAGAATGCAATATATGTGTATTTATTTTTAAACGTCATGTAATTGCAGTTTTTAGCCAGTTTATTCAAAAGCTTTCAATTAGTTTTCTTTAGTTAGGTGTAATGGAATGGGAGATGTAAAAAATAAACTCAACTCTAGTGGGATGATTTCTGATTTTATACAGCTTTGCATAAGCGCACCAGCAGTGGTTGGGCTATTGACAAAATACATATCATGCTCTCCCTAAAAATCTCCATATTCGTAATGCTAATTTGGGGTAACTGTAATCTAGTGCAGTTATTTTTTTTTCATTTGTGATATCAAAATACAGTTACTTCTCTTAAATCAAACAAAACGACATGGCGGTTCTTGATCGCCCAATTAAGGCGTAGAATTAGGACGATTTTTCTGTCTGCATCTGATTTTAAAGTGTTTCATGGTACCGAGAATGATCAGGGGCATGGCATGTTAGCTTTACCGTCACGGCGAAACTCTGACTTGGTTTCCAGAGAGTTGTGAAAAGAGCTCAAAAAATGTATCCAAACACAGAATGCAATAAGTTAAGTGAGGAATAAACTTTGGACACCAACATTCACATTGGTAACGCAGTAAAAATCAGGCGCAGTGTCTTTAAAGTCACTCAATGCAAAATGACTCTGGGATTGAACATGCAACAGAACATATAGCACGAATACATTGCAATACAGCTCTTCCAAAAGTCTGCAACATAAAACACATTTTCAAGTATTCTTCCCCAACGCTGCCCACCAGTCGTACACGTTTGACCCTCTTTGAAAGAGGTCACCGCAAAAGAAAGCTACTAGCGGCTTAATCTCCACTCTTTATCTTGCACTCTACGGCTTTGACTGACCCGAGTATATCAACCAACAAATCCCACTGCGCCGGAGCTTGCGAGTTCACAAGTTTATATTTTTTATGTTGAATTAAATTCCCAACAAACGGCACCACTTCAGCGACGGCTGGCCTGACTGCATCTCCGGTTAGTGATCCAAAGCTAGTGTGTGTGTGGGGGTGGGTACAGTATCAGACCTCTCTCATACCTCTACTCCATCTCTCCATTCTCGAGCTGCGAACCACCGCCAAGTCATGGCCCTGCGTGCCTGCCAAGACCATGGGCTAAATGCCAGCGTTTTTCAGCCCCGTTGTGGAGGTCAACGCTATGAGTCTACAGGCCTCTCTCATCAGCTAAAGCCAGACACTCGCCAACATATTGATTTTTAATTTCTTCAGACTTCAAACTGCTGCGGATGAGCCTTGTCAAGCCGCGTCTGTCACGCCGCCCGGACTTTGTTTCTATCCCCATACTAGTAATTGTCTCCGATGCAGACTCCGGAGTAGAGTTGTTTTAGATGGAGGGAGTGCAACTGGACCCTGCAAGAGGCCCACTGCTGTTTGGGTGTAATTAGTGAACTGCTTGTTCCATATAAACGTACAAACTATCAATCTGCACATGTTTTTTTTTTTTTTGTGTGGTTTCATTCACACATGTTTGAGAATCCTATATATTTAGATGGAAAATAAAACAGGTAATCTAATCTGGCCAGTTACATTTCTTAAGAGCTGTAGTTCATAAAGCTGGTGTGGCAAAAAAATTCTGATGATCGTAATAAATTGATGAACTTAAAACTGCACAATTCATACACATATTACACATATCATATAGAAATCATCTGTGTCCCCCTGAGTCTTGTTGTGTTTTGTTTTTGTCTTGTAGATGCTGGGTCTCTTTCCCTCAATACTAATCATCTATGGCACTCTATGTCAAAACTCAAGGCCCGTGGGCCAAATGTGAACCCGCCATGGCATTTTTGTGGCCCCCGCCCGTGACAAAGTAAATTAAAAGGTCTGACTGTCTTAAAATATCAGGTGTATCAGGAGATACGCGAGTTACCCAGCCATTTTTTTCAGTAGCCATGCCAATCCATATGCAATAGTGTGTAACTTGAATATGTAATAAATACAGAAACGGGTAATTAAACAAGAATATTAAAAAGTAGTTGGCATTTATTTTATATTATACCTTGGTTATATTCATCTTACAGTCACCTCTGGTCTTTTGAAAGCAAACATTTTGTTGATGTGGCCCTCTGTGAAAATGAGTTCCACATCTATGGGATACATTGAACAGTGTACACTGCAGTGACGTAAGCGGTGAGGTTCAGGGCGGGTGAGGCACTGATGTCGTCACAATCAGATTGACAAACATATAACCAGGTGTCAGTGTGACTTCTGCTGTTGCCTTTGAGACGAGTTCAGACATGCGGCTTTCAACTTGGGCCCACTCTCATGTCATTTTCACAGCAAAGTCTGTTCGTGTCTCATGCCGTGACACTAGTACATCGAGAGGTTTGCATTGGGCGAATTGAGACACGGCATCAATTACGGACAAAGTGCA
This sequence comes from Periophthalmus modestus, assembly GCA_019594935.1. Lineage (NCBI taxonomy): Eukaryota > Metazoa > Chordata > Actinopteri > Gobiiformes > Gobiidae > Periophthalmus > Periophthalmus modestus. The sequence goes on along the minus strand of JAIEZT010000026.1, from coordinate 29,777,200 downwards.
ATTCGATGTACTGTCCAAAGTGCGGGTCGAAGGAAGTACCCGCCCCAACTTAAATGCGCTGTTCGAAACAGGACATTAAGTTGGGCCCAGCAGCGTGATAAACCTGCCAGCCAGTGAGGACAAGAGCCCTCATCACGATCATTACGAGTAGGGTGGTGTCTTGACCTCCGACTGAACCCCTTGAAGACTGACTCACTGAACCCCGAAACCCGAGGGATTCAATTGAAACCCAGGTTAGGATACCATGATCTAGTATGAAATAAAAAAGCAAGCTGATTTTGTATTGTTTTTATCCTATTCTGGTTCCCCAATTTTCAGTAGATTGAAAGTAATTACATTTCTTACCATTTCTATATGTCTCTGTTTGAAAAGAGCGAGTCTTTAGTCCTGTGTCTGGAGATCAAACCTTTAGCGTTGCTCTTCCTACGTACAACCTCCTGCATTCGACTGAAAAGTCCAGTAGGGACAACGGTTTGAGCTTTAATATGTAATCTTCCTCATTTAAGGGCCAGACAAGAAGAAAAAAATTACCGCTCCAAAACTCTAAATTGTAGTCTGCGGCCTCTATTCTGGGGGAGTTACAAGAAAATCCTTGGGCTCACGAGCGCCCCCTAAGTCATGCCTGAGCCATGCCTCCACCACACGTCTCTTAGGTTTTCAACGGTAAACGTAAAAAATTCAGCGATTTTGAGCAACAAAAACACAGAATAAAATTGCCAAAGTTAAATAGAAAAATAATTTATAGTACCAAATCATTGGATAAATATAACCATTTTCATTTATTTTTTCCCTGTGATGACAGGTGAGGGCACTGCCTCAACTGACTGCACGTCACTGATACACTGGCCAAAAGGCCTAATTTTCAGTCTTGGACATGATGTTACATAATCACTCAAAACAGGTTTAAAATAATTTGCGTGCAAAAAACTAACTAACATACCATTTGAACTTTTAGCACCACTCAGTCCTTTCTGCTGCTGCTGTATTGCAACCCGACACCAAAAAAACGATCTGGGATAGTGTCAAGCAACACCATTTCTTGATGTAGTGAATAAAAGATAATCCTGATCAGTCGATTCTGTGTTACTCTGCTTACCTGAGAAAGGACTAATGATGTAGCATTTACACCATCACTTTCAACCTTATGAACCCTCGTTTTTACAAAAATTCAGGATATACAGCTGGTAAAAAGATGCAGCAGGAGTCTTGACAGAACTGAAAACACGGACATAACAAAAACCAACCATGCGAACTTCACCATGAGAAAAGGCCAGTAGAGTTTAGGGCAGGAGTGTCACATTTTTTGCACCGAAAAAAAAACAAAACCTCATGATCAGTTGGGACAGTTTAGGAGGAGGCATGAGGACCAACACAAATTGGTCTGAGTGACCCCCAGCATTTGGCCCTTGGGCTGGAGTTTGGACAGCCCTGGTTAGAGAACAAATTGGGAATTTCTTGTTAGAAACTTGCCAGTATTCCACATACGTAAGCTAAAATTCACTTAATAATACTCTTAATCCATACACACACATACACACTCTTATATAAGTGAAATGGTTCAAACTATTCTTGCAAGGACACAAATGCAAGGCCAACACAAAACATCCAACAACAATTATTCTTCAGAAACCCGATTATTGTTTCTGTTTCTGTTCACCACAATGAAAACTGAACCACATACAATAATTACCTCGTTCATACCCCCCCAAACCAATTACTGTGCACTAAAGAAACATTTGTAAAGAATGACAGACGTTGGTTCAAACGGTCCAAATGGTGTTATGTTAAAAACTAACAAGCTAGGATAGGTGCATGTCGACGTTTTTCAGACTGGTTATAAAAGGAGGAAGCAGGATTGTGCAAAGCCGGTTGGAGCCGCAAACAATTAGTAGTACCATGAGCTGGGAATCATAAAGGCTGAAGCTCAAGCTATAAATGGCAGAAGATGACCATCAGGTAATTAAAATCCAAACCAATCGCCTTCTCTTCTTCCCCCATTGGTAACCCGGAATAGCACCAACTCTCGCAATACATGGTGGGTCATTTCTTACTGTGAACACATTTTTTTTTTTGAAAGTTAGCTAACGTTGTCCTTTTTTTTTTTTGTTGTATTGATTTGATAAGATTTGATCCCAGTAGGTTCAAGAATTTGATGATGCCAATAAAAAGTTTTTTTTTCAGATGGTAGGTAATGCCGTGTATACATCACCAATCAAACTACAAGAGTAGTTAGTGAATTATGCAAGTAAGAAGAAAACATTTTATTGTATATTCAAAAATCCTCAAAGTAGCCATAGTTTGCTTGTTGGCAAGTTCTTCAAACCTTTGTCCTTCTCTCAATGAGCTTCTTGGACAAAGCTCTCTGAAGCGTTTTTCACTTTAGCCGGTATGAAAAAAGTGTCCGAGTTGATGGTAGTGTTTATAGGAGGCAGTTTGGCCAATCGTCTTGAACTATACTGGAAATAGCAGGATGGGGAGGATCTGAGGAAGGCCAATGATGTGAAACGGGAACTTCAGTGGAGACTCAAGTTAGGAAGGCTGTTCTTGATATATGTTCGATCGTTGAGTACAGTGTTCTCAGTTGCCAAGTGGCTCATATAAATGGAGAAGAGAAGGGGCCGGGACAGAAACTTGTGGGACACCAGATTTAGCAGGTTGAAGCTGTGAACATATACATGGTTCTCAAATGAAAAATGATGATGCCCTCTATAGGTAGGGGAGGCTTAACTTGCAGAGACTAACTGAATATTTGCCTAAACTAAGTGGTCAAATAATAATACAGCATTTATGTAATCAAGTACATTTTTTTTCAGTGCAGTGCTTCCTAAATCATAAACTAAATCAAATAATAACGTCAGGCCAGCAGCTCCTGTATGGGAAGCCGAGCTCCTAGTGGGCTGGCAACACACACATATTCATTTTTTTATTACGTGCTAATCTAGCTTTGAACCTAGCGGCTCATGATTAATTCTATGATCTGTTGGACTCAAGGTATAGCATTGGGTAAAACAAAGTAATTCTATTTGCATTGTGAGGATGTGCAAACGAGAAAAAAAGAGAAGGTCGGAAAGAAGTCATAATTTACAAGAAAAATTGGATATATTTAATTTTTTGTGCCGGTACAAACTAGCTAAGGCATTTTTCATATTTGTGCTGAAAAGCATGAAATAGGGATAAGGATAGAACAAGGAGCAGCGGTGAGGCATAAAACGCTGGTGATTTTGCACACACAGGCGGCAGGGGCCAGGTTACAAAGCAGAGGTAAGAAGCTGGTCGGGCAGGACGGAGGAGGGGGCCACTGAGTCCGTAACCACAATCAGATGACACATAACAGTTTTATTTTTAGACAG
>JAIEZT010000026.1:29729621-29773750 GCA_019594935.1 Periophthalmus modestus | reverse complement strand
ATAAATATCTTTAATACATCATGCATTATAAAATACATATCTCGGGATTATGAAAGTTTAAAATCCAAATATATGTTTGATTACAGAACAAATCTTGTATCTCATAGAAATTGTTCAGAGATTTTTCTTTCTGTGCTGGTTTATGGAGGTCTAATACAGTGGTTCCCTCGTTTATCTAGAGGGGTTACATCTAAATAACCGCAATAGGCGAATTTCTGCAAAGTAGTCAGCTTTAGATATGTGTTTAAAGAAAAACGGCGCCTGTAAATACTCCTCTACCCCCACCACTAACCTGATACACTTTTCTTCTCACACGTCTTTTAAACTTTTCTGTCACATTTCTCTCTTGTTCAATCTTGTGTGTCACAACCTTCGCGTCGGTGCCGAACGGCCATTTCATCCAACACTCGGGGTCTTTTTGTCGAGGAGAAAACGCTTTCCAAACGAGTACAAGGCTACCACTTAACTAACACAACACTGGTAGAGATCGGAACAGTTATGTAAACGAGGAGACACGGCTTGGAGGAAATCCTGTATTGGCAATCAGGTTTTTACAGTCTCTTGAGCCAAGTCATGGACTGTGCATATGCCTGTTAAAAAAGCATGCACCTAAAGTTTACTAAAAATAGCAGTTGAGAACCACGATAATAGTGATGGTGTCAACTGTTATACTTGCAGATTTCAGCCTTTTTTACTTTGAAAACTTAGAAACACTGTAAAAGAAAAAAAAACTAATCTGTCACCGGGACAAAAAGTTTTTCTTAGTGATGTGAAGACGTTTCCGCTGCTCATCCAAACCGTTTCTTCCGTTCGGGTCAGTATTCCTGGTGGACACGGCCTTATATCTATGCGAGGGGAGACGCGACTACACCGAAACTACAGCGTCCACCGGTAATCTCACCAGAACTGAAAGAAGCGGCTTGGATGAGCAGCGAAACGTCTTCACTCAAAAAAACTTTTCGTCCAGGTTGATCAGGCTTGAATTTTTTCTTTTTTACTTGGATCTAACTGGAGCACTGGGTATCATCTTTAGATACACTCTAGATACTACAAAAACCCATCGCTGCCCATGCACTATCTGTCAGAAGAGGCCCCTGCCTGAAAGTCTCACTTGTTTTGTTTAAAACCTCGATTCAAGACTTTTCATTTCAAGATCAACGCGTTTTGTATAAGTCTAAAAACTAGCCGCATCAGAACTGAAATGGGAAAGAAAGAATTTGGTGTTTTTTTGCTTCCCAAGGACATGCAAAAAGCTGGATATATTGGTCCCACAATGCGAGTTTAATAATCCAGTGACAACTTTTTATACTCACACTGCTCCTGGTTTTTAATGTTTTAAATGGACTTACACAGTTAATTTTTCATTTTTGTTTGTATTTTTCTGCATTTGAACAGCACGCCCCATGAAAAAGAGAGTCTGAGTGCTCTCACCCAGGCTCTCCATGTATAAATAAAGAGTACTTAAAATAAATAAATAGCTGATCGAACAAAACTTACTAGCCTAGCGGTTCACAATCCTTTTTTTCCACTCTTGTAACCCTGGGAAGTGTTATGAGATGGCCAAAAAAGGTTAGAAAGGTATGTATTCGCCCTCACAAACACCTTTATTTTTAACAACATGTAGATAGGTATTTTGTTAATGCCACCCCTGCCCCTCCTACGTCCGTCTACCCCAGGGAGTGTGGCTACGGAAAGTTTCTTCAACAGCAAATCGCTATAACGTTGTTCAACCTTTCGTGGTATTAGCTGTTTTTCGTGGATTTTTTTTGTGTAGGTTTGATGCTTTTCTGTAATACGGTTATGAAGGCACATCGTGTTCTGTGTCATGGATTGACCTTTGTCCATCATCTCCTCGATTAAGGCCTCCTGTGGCAGTACAGAATGTGTTCAGTAAATTACACAAAACGTTGGATCGCAAGTGTGACTGACTCTAAAGTGCGGTATGTTCGCGAGTTTTCTTTCTCCCCACAGAACCCACAATGTCTCCGATGAAAACTGTCTGCAGACAAATTTTAGAAACACTTTGGACTTAATAGTGGTTTCTCTGTTCTCTATTTTTAGAAGCGATGATCGAGGACGGGGGGTATAATGTACCGGGTTTTGAACTTTGAGAGTGTTTTAAACAAGAGAGAAATTTGTGAGAAAATGTTATTTGGCCTTGTGTGAGAAAAGTGTATAAGTGGGTGGTGAAGGGTTTTCTTCCAGCCTTAAAAACGTATATCACCGGATTTCGTACATACATTCATACACCAGTGGTACGCACACACTGGGGATGAGGTTGGGTTAAGTGTCCTTCACGTTGAAGGAGCTGGGATTTGAAACCGCTAAACCTTCGGATCAGCCGTCAAAACACTACCAACTGGAGCTACTTCACCGTGAGCCGGGTCTAGGCCTTGCAAATTATCATAGGCCTCTAATTATAACATTCACCTTTAGATAACAAAACCAGTTTAGTACATATATTTAGTACATTAAGTTAAACATCAATGAGAAGAGTTTGTTTTTTAAAGTGCGTCGCCTCTGCGTTGTGGCGCGTGAGCCAAGAAGTTCCCACAGTAGTTTTTGGCCTATTGTATGTTTCATGTATTTAATGTATTTCACTTTTTGCTCAAAGCAGGCAGGAGTTGCAGATGGTACAAAAGCACACTTAAGATGAATGGTCTTGGGTCCACATCACAACACCGCAGATGCCCCGCCTGCAGGCTACGGCAGCCCAAATGGACCAAAACAACAACAATGATCTCAAACAAGAAACATCAAGTTGGGGTATTTTGAGTATACTAGTATAACTACATGACTTCTACTTCAAAGGCACAGAAGCTCACTTTACTCTCTAAAGGCACTGTGTAAGTTTCTCTCTTAAAACTGTAAAAATATGCAGGGGGGAAGGTGACACAGAACATCACTTTGGCACCTCTAATTGTGAACATAAATACGTCATTTCGCTTTTACTACACTGCAGTAAGTTTAAGTCAGACATAGTGTTACTGCTGGTGTGGTGTATGCCGATGGCTCTCAAACTTTTTCACACCAAGAACCACCTCGGAAAATATTTGTTTCTTCCAAGTACCACCAGATCTATAAACTGTACCGCAGAGGAATCCACGTACCACCCAAAGGAGCTCGGTGGCATCACCCACGGAGCACATACCACAGTTTGAGAAACGCCGCTCCGTGCCATCCTCATCCAAATCTAACACTTAGTTTTTGAGTTTTGTAGATGAAATAATTAATGCTTTAAAATCCCTCTCCAAACCAAGCCTGGAGTGAGGTGAATATGTAGGCTGTAGTGCTCAATACACTTGCTCCTCTGTGTTTTTTAAAGTTGATTTCACTTGATTCACCATGTGCCCATAAAAACATGTGATTTTAAAATTGCCAGTTTTGTGACATCACAGGTAAAAGTCCGGAGGTCCTCGTACTGTTTTAAAAGCAGAACTAAGTAACATTTTTACTTATAAAACGTCTTTATAAGTCCCTGTGATAGTTTTAAGTATTTCCAGGGTGTTTGAAGCGTCTGTCGTCTCTCTCTGTTGTTTGTTTGCAGAAAATCAGCCTTGCAATATGAGGCCGCCCCTGGGGACTGTTTTTTTTTTTTTATTTATTTTTTTTTTTTTTTTATTTTGACAACATCATATGTGTTTATATGCGATTACGCTGCCTTATTTCAATAAAAATAAGGGGAAAAAAGCACTTTTGAGTCTGTTCCTTGACAGTGTATTCTCATAAAGCAGCTGCAGGGGGAGAGCTCTATTGCTGAATGTTACTTAGTTCTACTCAACTCACACTGGGGCTTTTTGGTAGCTGTATTTTAAACATTTCTGCTTCAAGGGGGAGTATTTCACTTCTATGGGGTTTTTTAATTGCTTCCACATAAACATATCTAGATCACCGTGTTACTTTTTATGGTTTTGAAAATGCTACATTCATTCACCGAAAACAGTGTATGGGTCGGGGGCCCAAAATGTGTAATTAGTGTATTTCAGTTTCAGTTTTGTTTTTCAGTTTCTGCTAATGAAACTACTGCACATCACATCAGGTTTGTGAAGGTGTAGTGTATCGTTTTGGATCCTGCTTTTGGATATAAGCAGAGTTCGAATAGTCGGGGAGAGATGTTTTTGATGACGGAATCATTCTTCACCAGGATACTGCTACAGAGCTTTTTTTTTTTTTTTTTTTTTTTTTTTGTCATTTGCCATCTGTGAAGTATATCTGAAATATTTGAGCTTAAAGTGGAACTTGCTAAGCTCTTTTAAATAACCTCTACATGTTGCCAGATGGTGAAAAATAATGATCCGGCAAATGAGAGCTAATTGAATTCATTAAGAGGAAATAAGATCTTGTTAAGTAAAATGCGACCTGATTTAACTTGTCTTAAAACTAAATGACATTACTGCTGGTGGCGTTCAACCAAAAACTCCCTTTGAACCAGAGGGTAACCGGGTCAAATGTCACCTGAAGCATACTTTTTAACCACTTTTACTTCACGTAGACTCATATAGTACAGTCAATTTCATGGGTAGTGAGAAGATATAATTATGGCACTGTGTAATCTCTCTTAAAACTGTAAGAATATGCACTGGGGAAGTGACAAAATTCACTTTTCCACTTGTAATATAATCACAAATGAGTTTTTTGATAATAGTAAGTACAATCGGTACAGTAAGTTAAAATGTGGTCTATGCCTATGCCTCACACTTTTCACCCAAAGTACCACCATCAGAATATTCTAGGCTGAAACATGCCCTAAAACCCCTGCCTCATTGGTTTTGCTGTGATGATCCATGCGCTTTCTGTCTCTTATTATATATAATATGACTGAAATAAAGTCAAAAGTTACTCAAAAACTGACCTATTGAACTTTTAAACAAAAATATATCTGGATGTCTGTTATTTCAATGTGGTGTCTTCATTAGAGTTTAGACCCAGACCCCAATCATTCCCTGTATGTCTGAGTCAACCTACTCATAGAACCAGAGTTACGTTTACTAACTTGAGCTTTCCATTCTGTGCGGACTTACTGGCAGAATAAGCTTTGTGTTTGCAAGTTTGTGTTGTGCATGTGCCTCGTACCAGAACCGCTTCCTCTGCCGCTGATCCCGCATTATCTGACTCTCTCACTTCTTCAGTTCACTCTTTCAGGCCTCTCCTTCTTCTATCCCCCTTCGTCCTCCTCCTCTTTTTCTCGCGACATGTATCAGCCACGCACTTTCATTCACTCAGTCTCATATTTGACTCCTTTCTTTACTCGGGAGCAAAACATTTTGTCATGAGAGAAACAAAAGAACATGACTGTGGCTGTGCTCGGTGCATTGGGGCAGCTGTCAATCATCCACAGAGAGTATGTGATAGTGGAGGAACATGCACGTGGCTCCGAACAATACGGCTCGGGCCACGATCGGGTGGGTTTGATCCAAGAATCTAAACTCAAGTCCTGATCTGTGAGGCTTTCTTGTTTTTGAAGTCCATACATCTTATTTTCTTAGACGGTGCAGTTTTAAACACACAATATTAATATGTTCTGTTATACATCAATACCATAACTATTCATGGTCCAATTCTGTCCTATTTATGCTCGTTTTTTTTTTTTGTTTTTTTTTTCTGAAGCCCATCGATACTTGTCTAAATGAGCATCAAGCTTCCATTCTCGTTTCAATACCAATTAGTATCTGGATTTAGCTTTTTTTTCACATCTTTTTTTCACTTAGCAACCCCTGTCAATCAAACCTGTTGCTAAGGCTAGTGGGTGTGACATCCGGGAATATAAAGCGCCTGATTTGTTATTAATGTTTATATCTTGATACAAACACAACAGCAAAATAAAAAAATACCAGGATCATGTAGGCGAACATTTTTAAAGATCAAAATAATGAGGCTCACTGCAGCAGTTACAGAGAGAAGGGCGACAGTTTTTCAATAGAAAGTGGATTGGAGCCAGAATCAATGGAGCCAGAAGCGCGCTCGCGATCACTACCTATTTGGAACGTGGCGACTAGCACATTAATTATGTCCATTTGTAGATACAGTCGATGTTACTTACTGCGTTTGGGCTTGCCTCGCGACAGATCTGGCCCGTAACTTGGCCTGATGGCGTCATGTTTGTGTCTATAGAAAAAAAAAGGCACATAATATTAAACGATCTGACTAGGATGCACATTTTTGGCTACGCTACACACCTCTGAACACTAACTTAACACTGTTCCTGGCTACTGTACAAAATACAACTCCGATTACTTTAAACATCATAAAAAAATCCATTAAAATCTGGAATGCTCTTAAGACATGCACATTATCACCGGAGCAAGGGACTCACATTGATGTTTTTTTTTACAAGGCTGAATCTCTCCCGCTGAAGCTCCTGTCCGTTTGCTAACCCGCAGCCACGCCAACGCTAGCCTTGAGAGTTCATGAATAGATGCATTATTTAAAAAATCCCAAACAGTCCGATGATGGATGTGCAACAGAAAGGGCGTGAATAAAAGCAGTGCCGTGGCAGGGCCTGACCCGGCTGACTCTCACACCTGGGAACGCTCCGTCTCCTGCTAAAAAGTGCGTTCAGTTTGAGTTTTTACACTTCAGGTAAGCTTCAGTGTCACGCAAATGTACAAGCACATACTTAAATATATGTAAATGACTGCTACTCGAGCCATTCATATACAATTAGGGCCATTTAAAAGTTTTTGTAGTTTTTTTAAGTTAAGGTGAAGGTGTGTGGAGTTTTAAAAACACAGTGGAGCACTTCAGGCATTGCCACATGACGTCACAGGTATTTCTTTCAGTTTGAAAAATAATCAAAGCCTAAATATTTAAGGTTAATCATGCATGAATGAAACAAAACACAACTCCAGGTATATTTTATAACATAAGTCAGAAAATAGCGTAATATTGGACCTTTAAAGCCACCGTATCTAACTTTTTAGCAAAAAACAGTAGGGCTGCAGATCGATTAGTCAACAAAAACTCTCAAAACTTTTACGTATCTCTTTGTATCTGAACCAAACTGCACTCGCAAGACCACACCTGCACGGAGTTCATGCAAGAAACTACTATGTATGCAAAAAAAAAAAAAAAAAAAGTATTAGGAAACAATGTATATAAAGACAGATTAAACTTGTGAATCATGAGTTTAATCTACCCTTTGAAATATAAATGCCAAATCGCTCACACTCACTTCTGCTTTCTGCTGTTGTCCCATAGAAATCCTTAAAACGCACCATCGACCGATTAATCGACTAAACTACTAAAGGCATACAGCCCTTAAAACTAGCGTAGAAATTAGAAGAAAGTAAGTTATTAACACAGAAAAACATGTGTCCTTCTCCACAAACCTGACTGCCATGTCCATTTTATCGAAAGTTCCATGATTTTTTACATTATAGATTCTCACTAAAGGCGACAAAAAAAATTGCAAAATATCCACCCTTTGTTTTAAACCTTGGTTCGCACTTTTGGCATTGCTTGACCCTGACGAAGCAAACCTGTGAAGATCATTGAGGGAAGGCGACGGGTTTGCAGAGCTGTCAGCAAAGCAAAGGGTGTTGGCTTTGAAAAAAAAAACCTGAATAATAATACACTTTTGCCTGGTAGTGAGAGAAACGTGTATGTAGTAAGACTGCAAGCTCCATACACTCGCTTCATCGTAACGAGTCTTGTAACCTGACATGCACTTTAGGCGTCTCCAGGTTGAAACGAGTAATAAAATAGATTGATGGAAGAGTGATGGGTCATATTTCATACAGCATTACTCATAGTGTCAGATCATTACAGGCCTCTATACATGACCATCTGTTTAAATCATGTTGTCTATACCGGAAAACACACATGATTCTGAAAAGCCTATTCAAACTTACCCATGCACGTACAAATGCAAAGTTGACCTTCTCTGCAGTTTGCACTATTGAAAACGCTCCTCTATTATTCAGTCCATCTCCATGCTGTGTGCACAACTGTTGGGCACTTCCAAACACAAAAGCTTGACCCAAAGCCCACACGCTCAGTTTCCTAGAGACATTTCCATACACAAGTTTTTGATTGCTGTTGATGTTTTGCCTGCCTTTTCAGTCCAATTCGCTTCATTTTTGTGTAGTTTAGTATCAGAGCGGCAGAATGAACAAAAATGTTTTAAGGTCAAAGTGAAAAAGTACTTCTCTTTCATTGACCATTGACTATTTAACTGTCGGTTAAAGAGCGGGTCTTATGCGAAATACAGTTTGTGAGGTTTCTACCATGTTTTCAGACGTTTGGTCCATCATCTAAAAAGGTGCCTGAAGAGGTTTTAGATGTCATCCATGCATGTTTCAGTAATCTAGTGATCTCTCCAAGCCTCTGCAATGCTCCACGAGGTTACGTCATCCATGCTCCCACGCGACAATTCTCAAGCGGGGAGTTGGAAAGGGTATGACCGATCTGGGGATGATAGTAACCCTATTGCGACACATGCTATTGTCGGCGATGGAGCGCGGCGGTTGTGGACTTCCTTTACCGTCACTCCTCAACCATTGTGCTTCATGTAAATTCAAATGGCATCTCAAAGCAGAGGCATGGAGCTCTTTAAAGATATAACTGTCATTACGGTAATGTGCTTAAGTTTTCTCTCGAAGATGAACAATCAGAGCGCAAATGCCGTAGGATTTTCCCAGTCAGTTATTTGATGCATCAAAGGAAAATTAAGGATGGATATGTAAAATCGTGGAAGTTTTGTGGGAAAAAAAGGGCAAAAGTACAAGCTGGTACTTCCTTTAACATGATTTTATGGCTAAAAAAAAAAATAAAAGTTAGGCTAGCAAAATAAAGTCTAGCGCGAGCTATGATGGTCTACAATGTGCTCAGTCCTTAAAGGGTTAAAAGTGCAATATATAAAAAAACTACCCATGCACCGAAAAATACGACCAACATTGTGAATTCATATATTTTAGTTCTATGAGGCATTTAACTTATGACTTCAGGAGACATTTAAACCTGTCAAAGTAAACAACAGTAACACCATGCCAAAGCGGGACGTTCCCTTACCTCGGGGCAGTGTTTATACCCAAACAAATACACATCTGTCAGGCAACTTTTTGGTCCTTTTGTGCACTTGTGTCTGGTGGTCACGCTCTCAAATCTACTGCGACCTTTAGCACTAGCTAGCGCACTGTCAAAAACGCTGGAGTGAAGTTAGCTGCGAGCCATCTCTCCTCTGCATGTCAAAACCCATTACTCTCACCAAAAGTGCGGCCACTTTTGTGATCGACATTCTTCAACGCTGAGAACAAAAATCCCTCTGTGAGCGAAGTGGTTTTACGCGAAGTGAAATATATATTGTTAACAGATAAAGATAAGATAAAGATTGACCTGGCCCTGTTGTCTTATCGCAGTCACCATTAGATGTAATCGACGTTGCCGGACAGAGGAAGACCAGAGAGCGCAGGTGAGTCTTAACAAAGGTGAGGTGAGTTGAGAGCAGGTTTCACATCTGCCATCTACTGGTGAAAAAAAATCTAATAAACTTACAGATGGTATTATGCGAAATTGATTTGTTAGCTCTCTACCATGTTATAAAAACATTGTTTCCTCATTACAAATATGCCTGAAGAGGTTTTAGATGTCATCCATGCATGTTTGAGTATTTTAGCGATCTCTCCTGGGCCCTATCCGAACTGTCCTTGCTGTTAGATTCTGTGCAATACTCAGTTCACAAGCTCCCACCCAATAATTCTCCATAAATACAGTGGTCTCTCGTTTATCGCTGTGGTCATGTTCTAAAAAATAACCCGCAATGGGCGAAATCCGCTAAGCTTTATTTTTTTTACAATTATTATATGTTTTAAGGCTGTAAAACCCCTCACCACACACTTTATACACTTTTCTCAGACAGGCATTAACATTTTCTCACATTTCTCTCAAAGTTCAAACCTTCGTATATTATATCCCTTTTCCTCGATGATGCTTTAAATGTGTTGTTCTCGTGCCTCTGCTCCAGCGGTATCCACAGAGGCGCCTCTCCGTGCACAGAAACACTTTTGAGTCCAAAGAGTTTCTGAAATTTGTCAAACCAGCCCTTGGTGGCGTTAAATCGGCTTGGTACTGCGTGAAAAGTACTCGTTGATGGCCTGGGTTGTGTATCATGCTGCTCCTCGCTGCATGAATGTCATCGCTGTCAGCAAAGGTTTCAGCACTTCAGAGTCACACTGCGATCGAACATTTATGTACATTTGGCTGAGCGCATTCTGTCCTGTACAGGAGACACGGCACAGAGGAGACTGATGGACAATGGTCTACAGTCCCTCAGCCAATCAGGACGCAGGACACAATGGTCTACAGGCCATTAGCCAATCAGGACGCAGAACACAATGCACATTTATACTCTAATCTGATGCAATGTGCTGTAGTTTCATTAGCAGGATGCATGCTGATTGTGTTGTGATAGCGCTCTGGAGGGGGAGTGACTTAGCGTGGAGAGCAAAACATGTTAATACATTGTTTTCAGTTACATAGCGTCGAGATCTCTGTATAGCTTACAAACTTAAAGGTCCTATATTACAGACAATGTGATTCTTCTGAGCTTTTAGCCATGTTATGTTGTCAAGCAGAATAACTTCATGCCCGAGGGTTTTAAGAACTGTCCAAAAGTAGCTCACAAAACCAAAGAAAGAGCATTATATAGAACTGCCTTATAGCAAGTTTCTATAGCGCATGTTTAACTCATATCTGGCTTCCTGAGATACATATAAATCCATCCACTCCGGCGTTCTGAATAACCACAATAGAATAAATATTTCCTCTCTATGTCATAACAACTACCCAGGCAGCAGCGAATCAGGAATAGCTCGAGATTAGCGTGCGAGGAAGCTTTATTAGGAAGACTATCCTCGTCTCCCTGTTACCCGTCACGGAGGAGGGCGGAGGTAGCAGCCAGACGGATCCTATCAATTAATTGGATGTCAACAAGCACATGTGCATTATTCATGTGCACACAATCGAGCTCAAAAGGGCACGGATCAGAGAGAAGCAGCCTCGGCTAATGATGCTAAATGACTTCATCGCTTCTGAAAATGTATGCCTTTGTTTACCACCCGTATGAGAAATTTGTGTTATTAAATATCAAAATGGACACGGCAGTCAAGCTAAAATATTGTCAGTAATTTCAAACATAAATGAATGAGTAAGCAGATGGTTTAATTGTGCGGTGAGGAAACTAAAGGCCTTGCGCATATTCCATCACATCTGAATCGTGGATTAGTATATTCGTGATTATTGTAAGGAAGGTAACGTAGCGAAATTCAGGGTGATGCTAACTCAAGGCACTGCTCTGTCTGAAGCTCCATTATTCAAATTAGACTTGACCTTTGTTTCACACAATCTGACCATAAGTAACTCACTTAGTTGGAACAATAACAGGTGAGCTGATTTGTGCTGATAAACAAGTCCCTCTCAAATAGCACTACAGTCACAAGCTAGCTAACATTAGCCAACTGTTTTTCGGTCACTCTCACCCTTCTTTGTTGAAATCAAACACCTAAATGTCACTGTATTGATTACAGGCTCCTGAAAATTTTCTTTTGCTTTATCAGGGTCAGGGTCTGGTCACTGAAGCAGAAGTCGAAGCAGGGGGCATCCAGATTTTCCTCACCTCAGAAAATTCCTTCAGCTCTTCCGGGGGAATACTGAGGTGTTCCCAAGCTAGCCAAGAGACATAGTCCCTCCAATGTAGCTGGATCTTCTCCCGGTGGGACATGCCTGGAACACCTCCCCAGAGAGGCGCCCAGGAGGCATCCTGAACAGATGCCCAGAGAGCCACCTCAACTGGCTCCTCTCAGTGTGGCTCTACTTCGAGCTCTTCAACCTATCTCTAAGGAAGCACCCAGCCACCTGACGGGGCACTCAATTAGACATGTTTAAACCCCTTTTTTTTTTTTTTTTTTTAACTTTTCAGACAATCTAAAAACTACTTTTGTTTTCTCTCTATATCTGTGGAAATTTAAGACACTCACTCAATTTCACCATATTGTACAAATAGAAAAGAGAAAAACTCATGCTACTGATTTTGTAACGTAACATTCACTGAAAATTGCCGTATGTTATGTGTATGTGCTTATTCAACATATAAATCAATGTAGAATGTAATTTCATCAGTCGTCCTCACTGGTGTCTCATATAGAGGCATGAAAAACTGCATTATTCAGTTGTACACAGCTTTGACGTCACGGAGGCAATGAGCCATGAATCTTTGGATAACAGCTTTGCTTGTCTTTGATGTGGTGGAGATTTCATTAATGTGGGCTTTTCTTTTTCAACAAAAAATGAATAGAACTACCCCAAACATTTTTAGAACTAAATCTGCCACTGGTTTTCTGGTTCAGAAATTGGGTCATTAACCAGGAGAGGGCAGCAGCGTGCAGTTCTGCTGTACTGACCTTATTCTGCCCCGCCCACTTTTGCCTCTAAATACTAAACAGCGCTTTCTTTGTGGCACTTCCAGTTAAGCGGAAATCCCATTCATTTCAATAGATAATTTGAGAAAGATTTAGCCGCTAAAACATGATATAACGGAATTTGGTTTATATAAAATGTTCAGTGTTCATGTGATGCACTGAGGCTTTAACATAATACAACCTCAGTGACGATGGCGGCGTCCATGGTAACCACCAGAATAAGGTGGATAAAACTAGTACTATGAAAGAATGGAAGAAGCTATTTGACCCAACACGTGGTGGATTGGGCACCTCAGCATTTGTGTACTGGTCAGTGCTTCCTGGAGTAGGAGGAGCCATGTTGAATTTTGAGGTTGTAGGTTTTGTTTTCTTGTGAGACAGAAAATCTAAAGTTAAAAGGTACAAACCCCAGGTAGGGCTAGGTGATATTTCCGGTTAAATCACCGCATTGTGATTCCTTGCCCTCCCTTTCCTCATTCGAGTGACTGACAGGTGGATATAACCAATCACGCTGAAGAGTACACTTTAAGAAATTACAGATTACTTTAGATACCTCTTAAAACCTATATATGAGAAAAAATGTGATATACATTATTTGGCACATCATCGGGCATGTCCCATCGGGAGGAGGCCCCGGGGAAAACCCAGGACACGCTGGAGGAACTATGTCTCTCACCTGGCCTGGGAACACCTCGGGGTCCCACCGGAGGAGCTGGAGGACGTGTCTGGGGTGAGGGAAGTCTGGGAGTCCCTGCTTAGACTGCTGACCCAGGCCCGGATAAGCGGAAGAAAATGGATGGATGGCACATCGCCTTAA
Source organism: Periophthalmus modestus (assembly GCA_019594935.1). Lineage (NCBI taxonomy): Eukaryota > Metazoa > Chordata > Actinopteri > Gobiiformes > Gobiidae > Periophthalmus > Periophthalmus modestus. The sequence continues at coordinate 29,760,520 of JAIEZT010000026.1, read as the reverse complement.
CTCCAGGAATATTTTTGACAATGGCATTTTTGTACAAAGCTCTACAAACTCAATTTCCCACAATCCCCTGTTCTCCCATTAAACACAATCGAAGCTGCCTGCACTATGAGCAACCGTGAAACCGCAACTAACCCCAACAGAACAGAACATGGCTTTAAAATCCCTATGTGCAATGTTTTGTTGTTTTTTCCTCCTCAGGCCTCATTCCCGCATTATCATATCACTATTTAATTAAATCATGCATCCAATTACCCTGCTGTGTGCGTACGGTTTGGCTAAAGGTAGCGTCGTGGGATGTAAACATTTAGGAACATCTGCTGTAGCTGTTTTCTTTTCAGACAGAAGCCGGGCCAGCTTCAGGTACGTGATGCAGTTTGTTAATAACTCCCTCTGGGCCCAATCGTGCACACACCAAAATCTGCCTCAGAAACGGCGGACTTATGCGGTAATCATTTTCAGACTATTTTATAAACAGTACTTTAACTAGCTGATGTAGTATTTGCATGGGAAGTCTGGTGTTGTTGGGGCGACTGGTTAGGAATCCCCAAAACTTGTACTCAGCATAAAAAAAATATGCTGAGTAGAACTAAGTGGTATTCATGGGTTTCATGTTGCTGTTATAGGCAACATTTTGAGGACATTGCCCCATAGCATAATATGTTGTTTTTAATTGTTAATCGCTATGGCAATGGTCCTAATTTTTCATCATTCTGAAAGCCATAGATATGCACATAATTGGCTGTAGACCTCACAGCGACTAGGGGCAAAATTCATATTAGTCAATTAATTTGTTTAGATTATACAGATTTAAATGAAGCTACAAAAAAGTGATTTTTTTTTTTACATTGCTTTGACTGTGCCAATGAGCGTTTGATAAGGCTTGGAACATAAATTTGAAGTCACACGGCAACATTTTTGGTGTATTAGAATTAAATGGTATACAGTCATATTTTTGTACAGCACTTTTTAACTTTTTTTTGGTATGTGGACACTGGTGGCAAGGTAGATTTAGTGTCTTCCCCAAGGACAGAACAATAGTATTCATCTGTGGGAATTGTACCACCAACCTGTGGGTCAGTGGCTCTACTAATCATGCTGACGTCAAGAGCGGGATTCGAACTGCCAACCTTCAGATCAATGGACAAACGCTCTACCAACTGCGCTAAAAATACCGCTTAAGTGCTTAAAGTTTACATACTGCCGTCCATTTTTTTCCGCTTATCCGGTGCCGAGTCACGGGGGCAGCAGTCTGAGCAGGGACTCCCAGACTTCCCTCACCCCAGACACGTCCTCCAGCTTCTCCGGTGGGACCCCAAGGTCAGTGATCATTTGGGCCAATTCAGCCACACTTGGATTCTAGCTGTTACTTAACTTTACTGCCAAAATATCTGTGTAAACCCTCAGTCGTCCAGGTCTGATCCATAACAAAAGACAAAGTTTAAATCTGCCAACTGGACAAATCGTTGTAGGAGTGAAGACGTTTCTCTGATCATCCAAGCTGCTTCTTCAGTTCTGATCAGATTACAGGTGACCACTGCCTTATATCTATGTGCAGGGAGGGGTTAACTACACTGAAACTAAAGAATTATTGTCTCTAGTTTCAGCTGGAGCTACCCTATTCAGCCCTTAACCCGTTTACTGCCAAAATTTGCAGAAAGTTGAAACAAGCACTTATAAACTCATCATGGTGAATAATTAGGGTAATTATTTGGACCACTGCAAATTGTTTAAATGAGCTAGTTCTGTTTTCCACATTTTTAAGACAGTAAAAATCTACTACAGTGCTTTTAAGACTTTCTTTTTTTTCTGTGGCTTATAACGCCGTGCTATTTGTGTGGCTATTTGCTAACTAATAAAGAATGGCATAACACGCGCTTAATGAGGTACATCTCTGTTAGTATGTATAAAGTACTTATTATTGCTTTTTATCTAAGGACTTTCATTATTTTATTCCAGCTAAAGAAGTGTTCATTAGCGGTATTTGCAAAAGATCAGTACTTGTATATGCGCTCTGGGAAAACTGGATAACAGACCTTGTTCACTTTAAACCGATTTTATCAAAGTGCATTTAAATCTGGGAAGTACGATTGAGGTGTAGTGGATCGAATCTCAAAAATCCCAATAGCGCATCTGGAGAAGCCGATACGTACTCGGATTCCTGCTGCTTGTAACAGGTCAATGTCCGTTTTACATTAGGCACGGACGAGGGAGAGGCATTCAACTGCACGAGGTAAGAAATAGATGACGAGAGGCGTGTGCTCATTCGTTTTCGATCAGCGAGCTAACACGTGTTGTTTCGTTTTGATCTACCACGCTAAAAGTGAAAATGAAAATTACCAGAGCGTCAGTGAGTTTATTTGGGTTATGAAGAGCAAATAACTTGTGCGTTAATTGAGGAATTGACGAACATGCACCATCTGGCTGGAAAAGGACGGCTGGTTGAGGGTCCTGCGGTCGTGGTGCCGCATATTCAATCAAAAGGTCAAGGTGGATATTTGCAGTAATTGATCTCCCGTGGAAGAAAAATTTAACAATAATTCAACAAAAATGTGATGTGATTAAAAACTTTTATAACCACTGAGTACAAGGGAACAAATCTAATTAATATATCTAAATGTTTAAATTGTAAAGAGACTAAATGGACACCCTGTAGATCGATCATTAACTTGAATGAGATGTTGCTTATCTATTTTAGCCAAAAGTGTTTTATGTATGATAATCCTTTTTATTAGTGATTATAGCTGCAAAGTTTTAATGCTAATGCGAAATGATTACACTCCCCTGAACGCCTCATTGCCTTTTTATACCTATTTAGTTGTTTGCCCTGCTGCAGACTGGGACGAGAGTGATGTTTGAATGTGGTTGTTTAACACTGTGCATGTAACTGTAGTGTGTTGTAAGTGTTTTATAAATACTAGGCTAAATAACTGCTCAGCAAATGAATGACTGCTTAGTTAGCAAGTCTGTGGTCCCTAAACTAAGGTGATAGCATTTGTTTTTGCTGATTTTATTTATTGATGCAGATTAGTCTAGTTGAACTAGTTTTATTGTGTTCACTTCGCACAGCTCCTTTGGAAACAGCTGTTCGTCCAATGTGTTACAGAAATAAAGTGGATTGTACTGGATTGTTTGAAGGTAAACTGACTGAAACTGTGAAATAACTGTTTGTGATGTCTGCTACAAGAAATGCCTTTTTTTTATTATAAGTGGAATGTCTGTGAATGTCTCGTCATTACATTGGTAAAGGTGCACTGTGTAACTTTTCTAATGAGGGTACACTGTCTGCTCGTCTCCCTGGAGATATTGTTTCTTCGTCTGGAATGTTCCACTGTACATGATATTTAACATTACGTGTTAATGTTAAATAATAAACGAGTGTAAGATACCTCTCCACAAATCTCCACATGGCCAAGTGGCGTCACATGCTTGTTTCCATGGAGATATGTTAAAAAGTCATACTGTGCAGCATGGAAACGGTGTAGCTATTTCTGGAGAAATAGCCATACAATTTCCATGGAGTCATGCAAGTAGCACAAAGGACAGACACAAACATGAGACAAACTAAATCAAATCTGAAGGAGCAGTGCAAGAAACACAACTATTCAAATCATTTCATATTGTGGGAACAGTAACCAAAACTTTTACTCAATTAGGCAGAGAAGTACAATGTATATTACTCAATGTAGTATAACAGCAGACTGACATTACCTGCATAAAAATATACTTTGTAACATATTTATATCACACATGACTGAAAAATACAGTATAGTCTGACGCTTAACTTATATAATCAAATACTGCAATGTATTAACAGCCACATCAAATCAATAACTGCAGTTTTTTTTTTTTTTTTACCATTTAAAAAACATCGAAAAGATCTAAGTTATACTATATAAAACCAGACTTAGAGAAACTTCCAGGCTCAAAACACTTCTGTTTAGCTGTGCATATGTCTGAAAGGTTTTATTCTGTTCTCTTTTAATGTTGAGTATTTATGTTTGATTTGTTGTATTGTGATTGTAATGTCTTTATTCATGTTCATGTACATGTCCTTAGTTACTTCCCAACAGTGTAACTGAGTACTCCACACATCTGCCTAAACTCCGGGGGTAAAAACACATTGAAAAGTGCATCCATGACAGAAGCGCGCGTGTTTGGTGACAGCATATATTAAAATCTGCGGGTGACATTTTGGACCTGCCATACTTGACATGTTTACGGGCTGCGGGCGGCTGGCACCCTTCTCGCTCGAGCCCTGACAGACCTGGGTACAGTACGGCGTGCGCCCGTTTCATCCGCCCACCTCCGCAGCGCCACCCTGAGGTGAAGGGATCGGATGAGGAGAAGCCATCAAAGCCAGCGCACAGCATCTATATGTGCTTTACAGCTTTATACCAGTCGCTTTCCCCTTTAAAAACAAATGCATAAATAAGAATAAATAGGCCGGCCTGGGGTAACCTGCTTATAGTCTGTGTGTGAGTGTAAAACGGCAGTGTTTAGAGAAATGTAGAGGAAAAACTTGAATCTGGAAGTACAGTACCTGAAAATGCTATGTATGAATGCAGAAAGATGAGGCCTGCAGTTGGTACTATCATTTAAGTAATAAAGAATCGTCATTTTTGCCTGTAATTAAGTAAATACAAAATAGATATAACATCATAATGAGACAAGCAGGTATGAGACGCTCCACCAGACAGGTTATATAGTGCACCTTTAATTGGAGTACACTGGCTGCATACCTGCTCACACACACATGCATTATTATACATGTCACAGACTGTATATATATAAATGGACATAGCCAATCTGCTAAACAATGTGGCCCCAATTCACTTTCCATTGAAAAACCTTTGCCACGGTCTCCAAGAGTGCTGCTGTCAGGCTCGTCATATTAGTCTCAAAATGTTTGTACAGGGTGGCCCAAAAGTCACTGACAGTTGAATAAGAATCTGTTTATAAATAAGTTTCTTTTATTTTTTCAGAGCATTTAGAACGACCCTTCCGACATTAATATGAGCGAATACAGCAACGAGGAACGAACCCTCATTGTGCAGTGGTACTTTGAGTCACATGGGTCAAATTCAGAAACGCAGCTATGTTACCGTTGATATTTTAATACCAGAGATGCCCCAAGAGTAAATGTCATTAAAGGAATAATAAGTGGTTTTCACAGACAGGGGGCAGTATGTGATCTCCACAGACCTGACTAGTCCCAATTTCTTCCTGTGGGTCTATCTTAAAGAAAAGGTGTTTGTGAATAAACTTCAGACAATAAACGACTTAAAACGTAATATCGAGGATCAAATCAGAGCCATAAGCCTGCTAAAATTTGGTGAGTATAACTTAAGAATTATAGGAGCTACTGAAGATTTAAAAGTGTCAGCGACTTTTGTACTAGCGTGCTCTACATGATCCTGGTGCTTTTATTTTGCTGTTTTGTCCATAAACCAGACCAATCAGGTATCGTAGCCTCTTTCGCAGACGTTGCTCCCGCTAGCGTTAGCAACAGGTTTGACTGACAGCGTTGCTAAGCTGCCGCCCTTTGGCAAACCAGCAGCGCGGGTGGGAAATGGGTGTTACCTTCACTATCCTCGCTCCCGATTGGCTTTTTAGTGCGCTCTAATGTTCTAAATATGGAACTCGCCTCCAAATTAGCCTCAGTCGGCTTCATTTGGCTGGAGCTGAACACTGCCTCAGTCCAGTCTATGATCCTTTTCCTATAGCTTCAGTCATCTGATATTTTTTTTTAGCTCTAATTGTTGCGCTAACCTCCAGAGCAACACACAGCCTGCAAAGGGAGCGCTATAGACAAGTTTAGAATCTATGGGCAGGGATATACAAGTCATGGCTTGAGCCCAGTTTAGTTGGGTTTAGATCTATGTCTCACTGCGACAGGTGAATATGGACCAATGGATTCACTCTGCCACTGCATCCAACATATCAGTCTGTGGATGTAAAACAACTTTCTCCAGCTAAACTCTGAACTGAAGTCATCATCTTTGGTCCACAGAAACGTAGAGAAAGTGTCAGCTGTCACCTCCAGTCTCTCTCTCTAAAACCTTCAAATCAGGCTAGAAATCTCAGGATAATAATGGACTCAGACTTGAACTTTCAAAGACACATCAAATCAATAACATCTGCAGCTTTTTGGCACCTAAAAAACATTGCAAAAAACAAAGGTATACTGTCAAAACCAGACTTGGAGAGACTTAACCATGCATTTGGCTCCAGTAGGTTAGAAAACAGCTGCAGTACATCCAGAACACTGCTGCTCGGGTCCTGACCAGAACCAGGAAGTACGAGCGCATGCGTCCTGTAGCTCAGAGAATAGACTTTAAAGCAGCTCTGCTTGTGAACAAGTCTCTTCATGGACCAGCACCAAAGTACATCTCTGACATGTTAGTGCCACATGAACCATCTCACACTCTGGGGACTTCAGGGACCGGCCTCCTGCTGGTCCCAGAGTCAGGACTAAACATAGAGAATCAGCGTTTCAGTTTATGCAGCTAAAACCTGGAACAGTCCTGAAGATTTGAGACAGGCCTCGACTTTGACAATGTTTAAATCCAGGCTCAAAACGGTTCTTTTTAGCTGTGCATATGACTGAAAAGGGTTTTGTTCTGCACTTTTCTGTTTTAATGTTAATTTTATGATGATTATTTGTGATTATTTATGTTTTGATTTGTGTGATTTTAATGTCTTTCTCATTCTGTAAAGCACTTTGAATTACTTTGTGTACAAATTGTGCTATACAAATAAACGTGCCTTGTGATGTAGTCTTGCATTGGCCCTGTTCTCGTCCTGATTTAAACCAGACTTACATTACTCTTAATCTCGTCCCAATTTTGATGTGGCATTTTAGCGCAAAGTGTGAACGCATCCCAAAATAATCTCTAAACTTCACTTTGTGGTTTTGTTTCATGGTGCCAAAATACTGTAACTGTTACGCTGTTATGAGTTAATTGGTTATCATTTAGCTCCAACAGCAGATGGGACGACAAAAGTAAATCTGAGTTATGTCACTTTGGTAAGATCTTACCAAGCATACATCATTTTCTCCAAAACATTACTTCATATCTCTGCTAAAAATATCTTTTGTACAAGTTTTGTTTGCTCATAAATACTTTCAAAACTAAATTTAAAGACGGGGTATTTTAGTTCTGTGGGGTATTAACTGCTAAGACGTCATACATTTAGATCACTATGTAAGATATTTGCCAAAAACAACATATTAACATCAGTTTCACTTTCGTTTTTGACACTTTTGAGTGATTGAATTCAGGATATGTAACTGTATAAAATATGCTATTAAATGTGTTTAAACTGAGCTAATTCAAAACAATTTTTTTTTTGTTTTTAATGTCTGAAAAAAAGTTAATTAGCATAAACGCCAATGAAGTCAACTCACTCCATAAACGGAATTACAATATTAGCTACAGGCGAGTGAATTAGCAGCAGTGTTCGGGCTGCAGACGCCTCCTCGCTTCTTAGGGGAGATATAATCAACATAATGATGAAGAATATATCTACTTTTCATATATATCCTCTGCTTAGAATATGGCCAGATAATGTGCAAACTACAGCACTGATTACTCCCTTTGGAACCCAGCACACATCAGATACAGGGTTATGGGAAAAGGTGTTTTAACATCTTAATAATTTCTATTGGTTAAATGCTTTATTCACCAAAAACGCCCCTCCCTTTGCTCCCCGTGCTAAGTCACACCTCCTTTAGAGCGTATTATGACATTCTTTGCCCTAATTTGTATTCATCTGTATTGTCATCTATCTGTTTGACCTAATTCCTAAAACGTGTATTGATATGTAATATTATCTGTTTGACCTAGTCTTTGTGATACTATCTGTTGTTACACATGTGCATATCTTTGACAATTGTGCACTATTGATTCAAAAATATGACTTTTTTAAGGTTTTTACTATTAGAAATTCCACAACAAGCGCTATCACAGCACAATCGACGACCCGCTAATTAAAGTCCTGCACATGGCATCGGGTTAATCAAGTTGTTGTTCACGGTTTTGTATCATGCGTTTGTATATTTATGGAAAATTGTTGTGTGGGAGCGTGCGTGACGTAAGCTAACATGCTCAGACATGCATGAATGACACCTAAACCCTCTTCAGACGCATTTTTGATGAGGCTCAGGAAAGGTGATTTTGCATAATACCCCCTCGTTAACATCAGGATGTTATTCTGAACTGCTATAATGTTGTTTCTTAAGCAAAAAAATAAACCTGCGCTAGGTGGTCAGTACTCAGATGCATTTACTTGAGTAACTTTGTAAAGAAATTGTCCTTTTTTGAGTAGTTTTATGGATTACATATGTTTACTCCAACTTGGTAATACATTTGACAGTGAAACGGTGCCTTTCTCTTCCCACTGATCCAGCGACACACTTCTTCAAAACTTCACAAAGATGAGTCCGGTCACAGGTGAATCTCAGTGAGTTCTGATGTGCGTGATTGGCAGGTGGATTAGCCAGTCCGAGACACGCATCGTCCGTCTGGATCAAAAACAAACACGGCTGCTTCAGAAAAAAGAAATGAAAAAAAAAAAAATATGGAGGACTGAAAAACATCAATCTGTGAGCGAAGCACTAAAGTCTGTTCATCTGAGGTGAGAGAAATGTCCTTTTACTCAAAATGATGAATGACCAATGAGCTCTGAGTTTCACATATTTCACTGAAATAAACAAATCTGATTGGACGATCACGTTTGGTCAGACTCAAGACGCAACAGAGGAAGTGGAGAGCAGCCTGATATCAGTCTGGATTTGCCAAACAATTCAGTCTGTGAACAGGGTCAACAACCTGATTTTGACAGTATTATGTGGCACACTCTCGAGAGGGGACCCCCCCTTTCTCCTAAGGACCTCCCACAATGCTACCCACTCTTATCTCAGCAACGCCACCTAGGTTTGAGGAGACTAGGGCTCCAGGTAGACCACGGGGGTGAGCAGTGACCTGCCAGAGTGCAATTTAAACATTTATTACAAAAATTAAAAGCACAGTAAAACACGTTAACCAAACGGCTTGGGCAGGAGGGCTGCAGGTTGCGGGGGTTTCCCAGTCTTGCTCCGGCTCCTCCCGACCACAGCGCAGCAGTGAAGACCCCTCCTCCGCCCGCCGCGCCGCGTCGCTCCGCGTCACTCCGGGTGCGTCCCTGGCTCCTCCAAGTGAGCTGCCGCCTTTTCCTGTGAGGGGGACAGGACAAACTGCCAGTGGGGAGGGTACGTTAGTCCTCTCACAGCCCACCCCAAGTGTGGCCGACTCACCGCGCTGGACGGCGATCAAGCCGTCCAGTAGTGGTTATGCGCCCCGTAATAGGACCCGCCGTCCTCCGGTCCTCCACCGCTCCAGCCGCCGCACTGCCTCGCTCCGAGTCTGCGCTGCTCCGAGTTCCTCACCAACCCACGCCGCTCCGAAAAGCCCTGGCTCCAACCTATATCTACCGGCGTCCTTCCGTCCCCTTCTCCGGCTACTGTCCCCGTCTGTTTCTCGGTTCACTGTCCCGTGCGCGACCCCGTGTGACTCTCCCCGTGTCCTTTCCTGGGGCTCCTCCTGCCCGTGCCCCCGGGCCTCTCCTGCCCGTGCCCCTCTCCCGTCCTCTGTCTCTTGTTCCTTTTTTTCCACTTCTCTCTGCCCTGTCAGTCTCAGTCGATCTTTATCAGGCCTGCTCTTAAGATTCACACCTGCAGTCAATCGAGACAATTGCAGGAGGGCAGGACATTGCACTATACATAGGGTGGGGCCACGCCCAAAACAGGTAAAGAAAAATCACAATAACTCAAAACATGCAAATAACACAAAACACATGCACAAATTAAATAAATGGGCCACCTTCCCACATCCCCCCACGCCAAATGGGTGCCAGTCCCTGGACCAACAGTGCAGTCTCCAACAAGCAGGGCACTATCCTCCAATGGGACAAATAGATCGACAAGGAATTTGTTCAGGTACATCTACTACAGGGTAATAAAACATCAAGGGCAGTTCTTGAATTTCAGTCTGATTATTGGTAGGAGCAATGCAAGGTCCTCTTTACCACACCCACTTCCAGTCGGACATGTTTTACTAGGTCGCCTACTACATCGCAATTACATGGGGCTCCAGCTGCAGTTTGCCCTGGTCTTGTCTATTCGGTCACCCACACTTCTCACGTCAAAGTTCACTCACCTCCGATCCTTCTGCTGCCTATACCAGCCCAAACTCTTCATTGGGGGTCAGGTCAACATTACAGCCACTACGCACATCTACATCTTTCACTTACTATAGACGGCCAATCTTGGTAGCAACCTAGAGTCATGGGATAATTATTCAACTTCTCAATTAGACAGGGATCCTACCGCTTAGCAACCACGAACGTCCAGGCCAGACTGTTCGGCTCGTCAGACCTCAATCAGGCCACGGTAGTCCCCCAGCTGGTCCAGCATGAGCTCGTCCCCAAACCATCACCTCCTTCGAGCAGGCTCCTGCCTCGTCACTGAGCTGGCCACACACACACATCCCCGGACCCATCCTCGGTGCCAACAGCCATTCTCCAGCATAGGGTAGACTTCGTTCTCCATACCTGCTGAGACCTTGGGCGTCCACCAGGAAAAGACAGGCCTTTCATGGGTTAAGGAACACAGCATTCTAACAAGTTCCAATTACATTCAGTCATGACAGGAGCACCTTTTGGATCATTTCACTGCCCTCAATTTTAAAGTCCATTACTGTGTGTCCTGTGCAGGGGATTTAAGACCATTCGCTGCCTTCAGCTTAACATAGGAGGCTCCATTGTTTACACTATACTCTGAGAAATGTTTTTAAAACAATCCCTATTACATTAGCGCAACTTATGACCAAAGGTCCAGGAATCCCTCCATGTTGGCACCTTCCTACTGACACATCCACGTAGGGGCAAAGCTATAATGGCCCTTTGGTCCCCTCCCAGACCAGACCCCATTGCATGGACCTCAACAGTATGACACCTTACTTCAAAACTGGCTGCTTACATCTCTGGCAGTATGACTTGACTGATCGTAACTTCTGCAAATCTGCCTACCTCCTCCATTCCGACAGTTACTGGAATAAGGCTGCTGGTACCTTCCCTCAGACCAAGGCCAGGTGGGTCGTTCTTGTGGCGCACAGACATGTGTGCAGAGCTGTCCAATCGGAGCCTTCACGAGCTCCCAGGCAATGTCCTTCGTCCAGTCCTTTAGGTCCTGTTCCCACAAGTGGTTATTCACATTCAAAAAAACCTTGCATTTGCACTTTCCATTCCAAATATCTCAAATTACCATCATGGCCCTAAATTTAGGCAGCCAAAGGGCCCCGGGTAAATAGGCATTATTTTGACTTTAAAATTTTAAAAACCAATTTACAAAAAATAAAATAATCTCTGGCTAAGACACTGCTCACAATCCCGTGATCCTGTCAGCAACGCCAGAAAGATGTGGCACACTCTCGAGAGGGGACCCCCCCTTTCTCCTAAGGACCTCCCACAATGCTACCCACTCTTATCTCAGCAACGCCACCTAGGTTTGAGGAGACTAGGGCTCCAGGTAGACCACGGGGGTGAGCAGTGACCTGCCAGAGTGCAATTTAAAACATTTATTACAAAAATTAAAAGCACAGTAAAACACGTTAACCAAAACGGCTTGGGCAGGAGGGCTGCAGGTTGCGGGGGTTTCCCAGTCTTGCTCCGGCTCCTCCCGACCACAGCGCAGTGAAGACCCTCCTCCGGCCGCCGCGCCGCGTCGCTCCGCGTCACTCCGGGTGCGTCCCTGGCTCCTCCAAGTGAGCTGCCGCCTTTTCCTGTGAGGGGGACAGGACAAACTGCCAGTGGGGAGGGTACGTTAGTCCTCTCACAGCCCACCCCAAGTGTGGCCGACTCACCGCGCTGGACGGCGATCAAGCCGTCCAGTAGTGGTTATGCGCCCCGTAATAGGACCCGCCGTCCTCCGGTCCTCCACCGCTCCAGCCGCCGCACTGCCTCGCTCCGAGTCTGCGCTGCTCCGAGTTCCTCACCAACCCACGCCGCTCCGAAAAGCCCTGGCTCCAACCTATATCTACCGGCGTCCTTCCGTCCCCTTCTCCGGCTACTGTCCCCGTCTGTTTCTCGGTTCACTGTCCCGTGCGCGACCCCGTGTGACTCTCCCCGTGTCCTTTCCTGGGGCTCCTCTCCTGCCCGTGCCCCGGGCCTCTCCTGCCGTGCCCCTCTCCCGTCCTCTGTCTCTTGTTCCTTTTTTCCACTTCTCTCTGCCCTGTCAGTCTCAGTCGATCTTTATCAGGCCTGCTCTTAAGATTCACACCTGCAGTCAATCGAGACAATTGCAGGAGGGCAGGACATTGCACTATACATAGGGTGGGGCCACGCCCAAAACAGGTAAAGAAAAATCACAATAACTCAAAACATGCAAATAACACAAAACACATGCACAAATTAAATAAATGGGCCACCTTCCCACAATTAAATAATTTAAATCTTTGGTTTCGGGATATTTAACTAGGAACTGAACCAGACCAAACCAAGGCTACGTATCAGGATTAAACTGGGATCAAACCAGACTGTTTGTGACTGAAGCATTCTGAAATCAGGGATTAACTGTAAACTTAATTATTATTTAAATAAAATCTCAGCAGTGAGGTTAAGATGTCCACTATTATGACTTATTATTATTAATTGGTTCCTGTTGTGTTGATCTCTACAGAGCTAACCCCTCCTGATGTACTCGCATCACCCGGGCTGTTGTTCCAGCCCCAGTTACACCTCTCCTGTTGTGATGATTACAGAGCATATGTTCTGTATCTGATTCACTTGTATCAGTCTGGAGCTGTTGACAGCCGTGAAATAGCCGCCCTAAATGTAAACACTCCGGCATATGCTGTTTACACCTGCAGAGGAACTTTAAACAGCTTCACTTCATTATTGTAGCTCCCTAATTATGCTTGATGGAGGCATTTTAAAATACCTGTGGACAAATTGGTAATCTATGTTTATAAATCATCGGTAGAGCGATCAGATCCACTGACCCACAAGCTGGTGGTGCAACTCCAACTCCCACAAATGATTACTGTCATTGTGTCCTTGGGCAAGACACTTAACCCTCACTCGCCTCCAGTGTCTGTGTACACTGGTTTATGAATATTTGTGTAAATGCATTAGTGGTTCTATGATGAAGTGCTTTGAGTGCCTAGAGATTAGAAAAGTGCTATATAAATGTGACCGTTTTACTATGCATTCCAAGCATCCTAATTATTCACCACGATGAGTTAATAAGTGCTTTTCACAACTTTCAGAGGCCATCACAATAAAGCTAACAACAACTGGCAAATGCACATGTCCTGGTTATCGGACAATAAAACCGCATGAGCTGTTTATACAATATATCTGGGGCAAATTTTGCTCAAATACATGGGAAAAATTCTGTCTCCTTCAGGACGTTTAAAGATATATACATATACAAAAGCTGGACACAAAACAATACACTACAACTTCACAAACCTGATGCAATGTGCAGTAGTTTCATTAGTCAAATGCATGTGGACTGAGTTGTGATAACATTCTGAACGGGGAGCGACTTAGCGTAGAGAGCAAAGGGAGGGGGGACTCAGAGGATCAATAAAGAAAGTTATCAATCATCTGAAACATGCTCTCTTTAACTTATAGCGGCGGGTGCTATCGTCGCCGATAGAGCACAGTCGCTGACATTCCATTACCGTAACTCAATCAATCGTGCTTCATGTAAATTCAAACGGCGTCTCAAAGCAGAGGCATGGGGCTATTTAGATATTTCACGCTCATTACGGTAATCTGCCTCTGTCCTTCGAAAATGACGAATGAGAGCGCAGGAGCCGTGGGGATTTACCCAGTCGCTTATTCAATAAGTAAAGAAAAAATACAAATGGATATGTAAAATAGAGGTAGTTGTGTGAGTAGTATATTCTGATACTTCCTTTAACATGACTTTTATGGCTAAAAAGAATAAAAGTCTAGATGAGATATACCGGTCTATAGTGTGCTCAGTCCTTCAAGGGTTAAAAGTTCTGTAGGTAATCTGCGTGCTTACAGATTCACGATTTACCGGGGGTTTTTCTGCATTTATTTCACTTCTCTGCACCTCTAGGATGTGTTTGAACCTCTATTTATGTAATGAATTGGGTTTGGCACATATTAGATGTATTTTTCACTGGAAATAACACATTTTTTATCTTTATGCAAGAAGCACGTCGTTGCCATTACTGGAAATAAGTTGATGACAAGATTAAGTCGGCAAACTATTAATTAATTGTCATCCATCCACTTTCTCCCAGACTTCCCTCCACCCCAGACATGTCCTCTAGCTCCTCCGGTGGGACCCCAAGGCGTTCCCAGACCAGCGGCTCTACTCCGAGCTCCTCCCGTGTAATGAATCATCATTTTCTGTTTATATCTGCTTTTTGCCATCTGGAGTGTGCGATTCTCTCTTGTTCAATCATCTCGTTTCTTGTGTAGCCACACCTTAGCTAAAATGTTCTGTACTGCGCTTGCCTCTTCTGTTGGCTAGTACTACTTCAGGTGTACTTTGGACCCCTCAAACAGGGCGGTACGGTTCACTTTAGACACTGGAGACACTTGCTACTGATCCGCTCCAAAGCAAACCACTGGAAATAAGGCTCTTGTCACCTTGGAGATAAGTTCAATGACATACTGCAGAAAAAAAACACAAACAAAGCAGTCACACCCCTACAAAAACAAGCAGGTGACTAACCCTCCACTAGAAAACTCGTTCGTTGAAGTAGTTATGTTACTGCAATATTAGCAGCAGCTGAATCCAGGGTAGCAGCAGTTTTCACTTATGACAAATTGATAGCCAACAAAATACATTTTATCCCTAGATATAGCGCAGAGCGTCTTTAATTTGTTTCCACTCCACGTGAAAAGACGATAAAGGCTGCGAGCGATCTCTGTCTGTGGTTCTGAATGTGAGTGGCAGTTATGGGTCGGAAGGATTTGTGGAGCGGAGAAGGTACACGCTGATGGAATATAGATGTGAAGAGAATGATTTGTGCATTTGAGGATATTAAAGGCAGAGATGGCAGCTGCAGTCGGTTACATGCAGTGAATCAGAACATCACAAGATATAGGGGACGAAATGAACTTTGAACTCGCGGCTGCGTGTGGAATCCATATGTGCGAAGGGAAGGGAAACACTGCGATATCATATGTGCAAGATTCTGGTTAAAAAGGGGGTGTTTTTTACGTCTATGGGGTATTAACTGCTAACACGTAACATATTTAGATCACCGTGTTAACACAATCATCGGCATGCATCCCGCTAATGAAACTACTGCACATCGCGTCAGGTTTGTGAAGTAGTATCATAGGAATTCCCTTCTATCAGCAAGAAAAAAAAAGTTTTAAAGAGCAGAACTGAAGAAGCCGCTTAGATGAGTTTTTGTCCAGGTGACAGTTTTGATTCATGTTTTTGTATATTTATGGAGAATTGTCGTGTGGGAGCATGGGTAACGTAGGCTTATGGGCTGAGGATTGCGCAGAATCTTACAGCTAACTGTAAGGAGGGGTCAAATAGAGCCCGGGAGAGATCCCTAAATGACTGAAACATGCGTAGATGACATTTAAAACCTCTTCAAGCATGTTTTTTGGTGAGGAAACAACATTATAACATGAAAGAAAAGAAAAAAAAAAAGACTCAGGAACATGTTTCAGTTTGAACTTCTAGCCCCGCCCACTTAGTCCTTTCTGCCATTTTGATATGGCACAAAGACATGGGATAAAGTCATGCAGTCGGTTTCCCATGACTCCTATTAACAATATGTCTGATTGGACAACAAAAAAAAATGCTTCTGTCTCAGTTATTATCATAGACTGTATATCTAAATGGACGTAGTTAACCTGCTAGCCGTTGCGTTCCAAATAGGAAGTGATTACGGGCGCACTTCCAGCTCCATCGACTCTGGCTCCAATTCATTTTACATCACAAACGGTCACCCCTCTCTCTGTAACTGCTGCTGTCAGGCTCATCATTTTGGTCTTAAAATGTCCGTATTGACCTGCTCTACGTGACCCTGGTATTTGTATTTCGCTATTGTGTCTGTAACTCAACATACGAACATAATTAACACACAAATCAGGCGCCGTCTTTCCCCGGGGTTGCTCCCTGTAGCTTTTGCAACAGGTTTGATTGACAGCATTGCTAAAAGTACCTTACCTCCAGCAGCTTCACTCTAGATTGGCTCTTTGTAATATGGGACTCTGCTCCAAATTCGCCCTATAACTGCTCTAGCCTCGATTAGCTTCATTTGACTGGAGCCGAACGCTATGGGTGACGTCACACTCACTCAGTCCACACTGGTCATTATCCAAGAAAATGATATGTCAAATAAAGATATCCTGCCTATCTCGTTAAAGGAATATTTAAATAGTGTAAACTGTAACTGCATTTTGTATATTTTTATTTCGTTTTTATCTTTATTTATACAGGGAGAGCCCGGTGAAAGTACCAGACTCTCTTTCTCATCAGTGGCCTGTTTAGACAATATTTTTTACTACATAGATAGCGTTCAGACTATGGAATAGCGCCCTCTGCCTGTCAGATCCACTCAGTCTTTAACGCAGTTTAAGACTAGACTGAAAACCCACCTCTTCTTCATTTAATACTAGCTAGAGAGGATATCTTCGTGTTCTATTGTTCTTTTCCTGTGTATCGTGTGACCTGTATATTTGTCGACTTTGATGTAAAGCGCTTTGGTCAGGTAAAGTTGTTTTAAATATGCTATATAAATAAACTTGAATTAAATGGATAGAGGTATTTCATATTAGAACTCACTCTTTTTTTCACGTTTTCCGCAAACTTAGGAACTATCCCACCAAACCATCTAATGATTTCTAATGATGGTTGGAATGTTCTACAGTATATGGCCTTGGACTTGGAGCAAATGACACCACCAAGCCTAGTTACTGGTCAGGTCTGTGGAGAAGCAACTGGCTCACAGTAAGAATGCATGATTTTCAAGGTAGCTTTGTGCAATAAAAACACTTGCAACTGACTAAATGCAAGATAAGCCGTACTCTACGTATGTAAATGATGCCCTTGTCTCCATGGAGATTCCAGAACATCTCCATGGAGACAAGTTGGTGGCGGACTCCTCACTAAAAAGGTCCAAACTTTAACATTTCCTTATATAGGGCATTTAAAGAGAGGGTGTTATGCAAAATCAACTTTTTTGAGCTTTTTACCATGTTATAACGACGTTCCTTCATCAAAAACATGCCTGAAGAGGTTTTAGGTGTCATCCATGCATGTTTGAGTAATCTAGCGCTCTCTCGTGGGCTCTTTTCGAACCGTCCATAGAGTTAGCAGTACCATTCTGTCGACCATTTTTCATACATTTTCAAGATCCCAGCCTGTCCTTGTGTTTCTGTGCCGTCTTTCACTCTTTCTCCTTCTGCGTCCTTGCCTGGAGCTGGGTGGAGACTCTTGCACCACCCACTACACACCTACAACCAATCTGCAATCAAGCCTGCACCTCGGGAGTACTAAGGGTCTGAGGATCCTACACATGCCACCAGATCATCAGTGTATCATCTGTGTACAGTTCCACTTGGCTCAGTCTAGGTCATAGTACTCAGCAGTTTTTTAGCGTTTTTTTGCCAGATCCCGTTTGTTGGACCCATCCTGCGCCTCCGACCCAGCTTCTCCGAACACCTCAGCCTCTACTACCTACTCCGTCAACCAACATTAACATTTCCTTGTCTGTAAACCCTGTCAAACTTTTACCCCGAGTCTGTATCTTTGATCCCCCAGACGTTACGACATAAATATAAGAGCAGGGTACAAAACAATACACTACAACTTCACAAACCTGATCATATGTGAAGTAGTTTGAATAGCGATTGGGTTGTGGAGGGGGAGAAATCGGAGCATCTAAATATATCATGAGTGCACAATGAATACCTCATATATAGTTACATATTGTTTTAAGCATGTTTAGCCTGGTCCCTTTTACTGATAAGAGTGGAATTAATTGTCTAACGTTTCGACAGATACATTTGAATAAAGGAGATATCATTTCCTATATAATAACAGGAACTTCTGACTTGGATCAATGCTTTACAGAGCTTTACTGTGGAATCTATAAGCGCTATACCGCCGCTGGGGCCGGAGCACTGCGGCTTCAGCCTTATTAAGTATAAATAGTTTCTTGTTTAGCTGTGCGTTTTGTCCATTACTTTCACAGCACCAATTTACTTTCATTTCTCTCCCTCGATGCAATGTGAATAAATACACTAATGCTGGCATGACAAAACACGAGCTGTACCACTGAGTGAAAAGAGACTTCGATGTAGCGAATAAACACGTGATATTTTGGACGTTTTTGCTCTATTTTCTGGTTTATGTTATAATCTATCTATCTTTCATCAAAAACATACCCGGAGTTGTGTTTTGTTTAATTCACACATGTTTAACACACATATCCTGCAAATTTAGGCATATCTCTCAAACAGAAACACTCTGTTCCACCTTGTGATGTCATGTTCTAATACAGGAAGTGCTCTGCTGTGCTTTTAAACTCACACCTTCACTAGAATCTTGCAGAATATCAACTCTGGAATTGCTGATCTCGACTGAATTAAAGGTAAAACGCAGCTGTTAACTAGAACATTATCGCTTCATGACATCACAAGGTGGAACAGAGCATGTTGAGCTTTGGAGATGTAGACAGACTAATAAAAAAGGGTCACTTAAACATGGGTGAATGAAACAAAACACTACCCCGCGTGTATGTAGCAACATTACAACAGGGCTTAATGCTCACATAAGTAGTTGTTTATGTTAATATAGGACCTTTAAGAACTGACTTTCCTCTAATTAAGAAGTTTTTTCCTGTTTTTCAAAAGCACACACTGTGTAAAAAGCACATAAACGCAGCTAGTCAGCAAAAGAGGAGCAGTGTGCCATCTGAGGAAACGGTAAATGCCACAGCAAATTAAAGGAGAATATGCAGAATGGTTATATCAGATTTCATAAACATGACCTATTTTTGTCCCCAGATAAGAGGTAAAGAAATGAAATATATCTCTTACTGACAACTGTAATGCTGATTTATTCTTAATGACAAAAATAATTGACATGATGACAAGTTGTAGACATTATAATTTGGGTTGCCAGTTTCAATGCTGAAATCCAGTTGGTTTGATCGTGAAAAGGACTCTCTGTGATCTGAATGGTCACCTCAGCACGTACAGCCAATCATGAATCAGTGCTAGTGCAGCCTCTGCAGCTCAGTGAGTGAATTCTGGAGATTCTGAGCTTTCACGTGAGGCCTGTCCACATACTGAAAGGTTTTAAGACGACTCCACTGTCTCACTCTTGTTTCACTTTAATTAATGCAACGTTTCTGTCCGTCTGACCTTTCCTCAGGGACCGAAACATATTAATAAAAGTGAACCAAGAGTGAGACAGTGTGCGGAAAACCTTTCAGTCAATCGCCACCTGTCGCTCAATCAGGCGTGCAGAAACCTGTTCATAAACTGAAGATGAGAAATTGTGATCGTACCATGATGTTGAGATCGTAAAAAAACACAAATTTGCAATGCCTTAACCACAGGAAAGCGTGTTTTTTTTTTTTTACTTCAAGAGCACAGATTACATCGTGTAATTTTAAAGGCGAACCCTTCTGGTCACAATGAGTTCGCATTTAAAGGTGCTTTTCTTGGAAGATTTTCTTACTTTTTTTGGAATGTTCTACAGTGTGAAATTAAACATATCTATCTCCATAAAGACAAACAGGTGATGGCCTAAAGTCCAAGTTACAGGACAGATCTGTTTTCTTTTCCCTCCGGTCTCTCCTACGTTCAGAAACCCGACCATCGAGTGCATCAGACAACTGTCATTTTGGAACAGACTCTTTGGCTGTACTGTGTAGGTTTTAACGATCATGTGCTGCACTGCTGTGTGATTCTGACATATCCAAGGGAGGCTCGTGAAGTCTATAAACATGGACAACTGTCTCATTCACTCACACCACTGGATCCACCGCTGGGTGATATTGCCATCAGCCTCCCGCCACGCTGCAGAGCTGAGCTGGAGACTCGTGGAGCACAGCCGTGTACGCTATACCCCTCTGTGTAGAGTGAAACGCAGAGGGTGCTTACAGCCAATCTGCCGAGACCGGGGTAAAGAAACGGCTGGCTTGCTCGTGGTCTTACTCCTGTTGCTCTCTTTCCATGATGTGTTGTACTCTGTCATGATAAAGCCTGAGCAGTGCTGGTGTCTGGAGTACGATCTGAATATAAAGGTCAATTCAATTCCTGCAAAGCGCTTGTTCGGATTTTGCCGGAATTGTTGCGTCATAAGTAAAAATCCTGACTTCTCACGTGGCTCTATTAGCGTTCACCGGGCCTATAAGGGGTTCATTTGTTCATTTTCCCATTATTTATTCATCTAAATAGCTCATTGGAAACTGACATGTAGTTTATAAAATGTGTTTTTCATTTGTAGACATTATTTTAAGTATAGTTTATAAAATGAACCCCAAGGTAAGCAAAATCCTGTTTAAAATGGAATTAAAGCCAAAATAATGCATTATGTATGTTCTTTAATTGAAAAAGTCACGTAATTGCACCTTTTTAGCCAATTTTGTAAGAAGTTAAGATTAGAAAAAGTTACCAAAAGCATGTCTGAAAGGAAATTAAAGCCACAAAATTGAATGATGTGTGTTCATTAATCAAAAAGTAATGTGGATATGGACTATCAACAACAGTCTTATCTTGTGTCAGTAGAAAGAGACAAGGGTGGTCTACACTCATGTGCTTTTCAACTTTGAACCTTTGAACTGCTATTTTACAAAACATAAATCACAAATTTAATCACAATTGGAATGCTATATTTGTTTTAACACAAAATAACCATGTGTGTCCATTTAAAGGCAATGTACCAGACTTTTACTCTCTTAAAAATGTGAAAAAAACATAACTAGCTAGTTTAAAAAGGTTCGCAGTGGTCCACAGTTAATGGGAATATGTATTTTGAGCCTCTTCATTATTCACCATGATGATCGTTTATCGTAAGTGCTCCAAGGTTAGAGCAGAGTTTTGCCGTGACAGTAAAGCTAACAACAACTACAATGCATTCTAATTAGATGCAGACACCACACAACAGACTTATTTCGACCTCAAGAGCTGCTAATACAATATATCTGTACTGGGGCAAGGCAGATTTTGCGCAAATACATGGGAAAAAATTGTGTACAAGGCCTTGAATCTGGTCAATCATGTCCATCGCCTGGTACAACTTTCCAGAAGTTGCCTCTGTAAAAGGTTTTGCATCGAATGTCAACCACTTAAGGCAAGATGTAGGCGTTTATACATCTATTTTTTTTCTTACAAGGGTCTTACACGGTTACATGTGTCCTACATATGTGCAATATTGGCCCTTTTGACATATACAGTCCATGTGTATGTGACACATGAAGTAATGAAAACTTCTGCATACATTCATATTGTTCTAATCTACAGGGAAAGTTTCAAATTGATGTCTAAATATGTCTCTAGCCTTTAATTGATTAGATTAGTCTAACCTGCCAGACAAGATATCATTTTGTCAGCTATGGACATGTTGTTTGTAAGTGCGGCAGACACAAATGTACTGTCACTTTGTAGAGGAACAAGGCTGTCAGTGCATCACCCAGCTCACCGCACTGGCCCTGCTCTCCCGAGAGACTGCACATCCATAAGGGCCGCGCTTTATATGGTCCATCTCCACTGACACTGACACATACAAAACTATAGAAAAAACACACAAAATCGTTATACTTTTGGGGTAGTTCGCCAGACTTCTCCGGAGCTGTAATTTGCTCCATTTACACTTAATTCATTATCCATTAATCCATTTCTCTGAGTACTTAAAAATGCTCCACGGATGACAGTAGCTTGCTAGTAGTAGTAGTTTTTTGTCCACCGACCCACAGGTTGGCGGTGTGATTTTCAGCTCCCCCACAGATGAATGCTGTTCTTGTGTCCTTGGGCAAGACACTTAACCCACCTCGCCCCCAGTTTCTACATAAACTGATGTATGAATGTATGTGAATGGGGTGAGTGGTTCCTTGAAAGTGTGCAGGTACTATACATGTGATATATATATTTAATACGGGACCATGACCATTTGCATTTTGCCTGAATTGTCGTGTCACAGGTAAAAACCCAGACTTCTCTAATGCCTTTTTCAAATCCATAAATTATTACCTGACTTGTTTTGTGGTCAGACTGTGTTCAGAATAAACACATGGGTCTATTAGCGTAGTGAGCCAATAAGAGTCTATAAAAGTTTCATTTATTTTCCCATTGTTCATTCCCAGGGAGCACTAATGCCTGAATACTTCATCGAAAGCAGAAATGTAGTTTATAAAGTTTGTTTTCCATTTTTAAACATTATTTCAAGTAAAGTTTATAAAATGAATCAACCCCAAGGTAAGCAAAATCCTTTTTTAAAATGGAATTAAAGCCAAAAGAATGCAATATATGTGTTATTTAATTTTTAAAAAGTCATGTAATTGCAGCTTTTTAGCCAGTTTATTTCAAAAGCTTTCAATTAGTTTTCTTTAGTTAGGTGTAATGGAATGGGAGATGTAAAAAATAACTCAACTCTAGTGGCTGATTTCTGATTTATACAGTTGCATAAGCCGCACCAGCAGTGTTGGGGCTAATTGACAAAATACTCACGCTCTCCAAAAAATATCCATATTCGTTATACTAATTTGGAGTAACTGTAATCTAGTGCAGTTATTTTTTTTCATTTGGTGATATCAAAATACAGTTACTTCTCTTAAATCAAACAAATACATGGCGGTTCTTGATCGCCGAATTAAGGCGTAGAATTAGGACAAATTTTGCTGTCTGCATCTGATTAGTGATGAAGTGTTTCATTGTCCGATGATCAGGAATGGCATGTTAGCTTTACCGTCACGGCGAAACTCTGCTCTGGTTTCCCCGAGAGTTGTGAAAAGAGCACAAAAATGTATCCAACACTCAGAATGCATAAGTTAAGTGAGGAATAACTTTGGAACACCAACATTCGCATTTGTAACGCAGTAAAAATCAGGCGCAGTGTCTTTAAAGTCAACTTAATCCAAAATGACTCTGATTGAACCATGCAACTAAACATATAACACAAAACATTGCTATACAGCTCTTCAAAAGTCTGCAACTAAAACACATTTTCAAAGTATTCTTCCCCAACGCTGCCCACCAGTCGTACATTTTGACCCCTCTTGAAAGATCCCGCAAAGAAAGCTACTATCGGCTTAATCTCCACTCTTTATCTGCACTCTACGGCTTTGACTGACCTGAGTATATCAACCACAAATCCCACTGCGCCCGGAGCCTTGCGAGTTCCACAAGTTTATATTTGTTTTATTGTTGAATTAACTTCCCAACAACGGCACCACTTCAGCCGCGCTGCCTGACTGCCTCTCCTGTTAGCTGATCAAAGCTCGTGTGTGTGTGTGTGTGGGTGGGTAACAGCTCCGACTTCTCCTCCACCTCCTCCTCCATCTCTCCATCTCCGAGCCTGCGAACCCAGCCAAGTCCTGCCCTGCGTGCCTGCAAGACCCTGGGCTAAATGCAGCGTTTTTCCAGCCCCGTTGTGGAGGTCAACGCTATGAGTCTACAGGCCTCTCTCATCAGCTAAAGCCAGACACTCGCCAACATATTGATTTTTTAATTTCTTCAGACTTCAAACTGCTGCGGATGAGCCTGTCAAGCCGCGTCTGATCACGCCGCCCGGACTTTGTTTTCTATCCCATAATAGTAATTGTCTCGATGCAGACTCCGGAGTAGAGTTGTTTTAGATGGAGGGCGTGCACTGGACCCTGCAAGCTGCCCACTGCTGTTTGGGTGTAATTAGTGAACTGCTTGTCCATATAAATGTACAAATCTATCTGCACACATCATTGAAATGTCAAGACGGTGTTTTTTTTTTTTTTTTTGTGGTTTCATTCACACATGTTTGAGAAATCCTATATATTTAGATGGAAAAATAACAGGTAATCTAATCTGGCCAGTTTCATTTCTTAAGCAGCTGTAGTTCCATAAAGCTGTGTGGCAAAAATTTCTAATGAAGTAATAAATTGTGAACTAAACTGCACAATTCATACATATTAAACATATATATATATATATATATATATATATATATAATCATCTGTGTCCCCAGTCTTGTTGTGTTTTGTGTTTTGTCTTGTAGATGCTGTGTCTCTTTCCATCAACACTAATCATCTATGGCACATCTATGTCAAACTCAAGGCCCATGGGCCAAATGTGACCCGCCATGTCATTTTATGTGGCCCGTGACAAAGTAAATTAAAAGGTCTGACTGTCTTAAAATATCAGTTTATCAGGAGATATGCAGTTAAACAGCCATTTTTTTCATATCCATGCAAATCCATATGCAATATGTGTAACTTAAATACGCAATAAATACAGAAACGGTTAATTAACAAGATTAAAAAGTAGTTGCATTTATTTATTACATTTGGTTATATTCATCTTACAGTCACATCTGGTCTTTTGAGAGCAAACATTTTGTTGATGTGGCCCTCTGTGAAAATGAGTTCCACATCTATGGGATTCATTTGAACAGTGTACACTGCAGTGACGTGCGGTGAGGTTCATGGCTGGTGAGGCACTGATGTCTCACAATCAGATTTACAAACATATAAAACCAGGTGTCAGTGTGACTTCTGCTGTTGCCTTTGAGACCAGTTCAGAAATGTGGCTTCACCTTGTGCCATCCTCATGTCATTTTCACAGCAAAGTCTGTTCCGTGTCTCATGCCGTGAGAACAGCGCATCGAGCGGTGCATTTGGCGAAATGAGACACGGTGTCAATACGACAAATGCACCTTCGATGTACTGTCCAAAGTGCGGGTCGAAGTACCCGCCCGACTTAAATGCGCAGTTCGAACGGGGCATTTAAGTTGGCCAAGCAGCGTGATCACCTGCAGCCAGTGATGGACAAGAGCCTCATCACGAATCATATGAGTAGGATCTTGACCTCCGCCGGACCCCTGAGACTGACTCACTGAACCCCGAGGGTTCAATCAAACCCAGGTTAGGAACCACTGATCTAATAGTATGAATAAAAAGCAATCTGATTTTGTATTGTTTTTTTTATCCTTCTGGTTCCCCTATTTTCAGAGGATCGAAGTCATAAACATTTCTTACAATTTCATACGTCTCTGTTTGAAAAGAGCGAGTCTTTAGTCCCGTGTCTGGATCAAACCTTTAGCGTGGTCTTCCTTTAATTATAACCTCCTGCTTCGACTGAAAGTCCAGTAGAAAACTGTTTGAGCTTTAATATGTAATCTTCCTCCATTTAAGGGCCAGACAAGAAAAAAAAAAAATGAACCGCTAAAGTTGACTTGCTAACTCTAAATTGTAGTCTGCGGCCCCTAATCTGTGGGAGTTACAAGAATCCCTGGGCTCACAAGTGCC
This sequence comes from Periophthalmus modestus, assembly GCA_019594935.1. NCBI lineage: Eukaryota > Metazoa > Chordata > Actinopteri > Gobiiformes > Gobiidae > Periophthalmus > Periophthalmus modestus. Next base: position 29,735,021 of record JAIEZT010000026.1, on the reverse strand, counting down.
CCCTGAGCCATACACTGGCCACAAGGCTAATTTTCAGTCTCTGGACAGATGTTACATAATCACTCAAAACAGGTTAAAATAATTTACGTGCAAAACAACTAACTAACATACCATTTGAACTTTTAGCACCACTCAGTCCTTTCTGCTGCTGCTGTATTGCAACACGACACAAAAACGATCTGGGATAGTGTCAAGCAACACATTTTCTTGATGTAGTGAATAAAAGATAATCCTGTCAGTCGCTTCTGTGTACTCTGTTACCTGAGAAAGAACTAATATGTAGCATTTTACACCCTCACTTTCAACCTTATTAACCTGTTTTTACAAAATTCAGGATATACAGCTGGTAAAAGATGTCAGGAGTCTTGACAGAACTGAAAACAAGACATCACAAAGCACCAACCATGCGAACTTCATATAGAAAAGGCCAGTAGAGTTTAGGGCAGGAGTGTCAACATTTTTTTTGCACCGAAAAAAACAAAACCTCCTGATCAGTTGGGACAGTTTAGGAGGCATGAGGACCAACACAAATTGGTCTGAGTGCCGCATTTGGCCCCTGGGCTGTAGTTTGGACAGACCTGGTTTAGAGAATCAAATCTGTGAATTTCTTGTTAAAAACTTTGCCAGTATTCCACTATCACGTAAGCATAAAATTCACTTTAATATCTCTTAATCCATACACACACACATACACACTCTCTTATATAAGTGAAATGGTTCAAAATATCTTGCCCAAGGACACAATGCAAGGCCAACATCAAACATCAACAACAATTATTCTTCAGAACCCCTTATTATTGTTCTGTTCTTCACCACAATGAAACTGAACCACATACAATAATTACCTCGTTCCTACCCCCCCAACCAATTACTGTGCACTAAAGAAAACATTTGTAAAGAATGCAGACGTGTTCAAAAGGTCCAAATTGTGTTATGTTAAAACTAACAAGCTCGTGTATGTGCATGTATACGTTTCAGATGGTTTATAAAAGGAGGAAGCAGGATTGTGCAAAGCCGGTTTGGAGCCGCAAAAGTCAGTAATTACATGAGCTGTGCATCAAAGGCTGAAGCTCCAGCTCTCTCCCTGGCAGCAGACCATCAGGTAATACAATCCAACCAATCGCCTTCTCTTCTTCCCCCCATTGGTAACCCGAGCACCAACTCTGCCATACATGGTGGGTATTTCTACTGTGAACAACATGGAAATATGTTAGCTGAACGTTGTCTTGATTTGATAAGATTTTCTCCCAGTAGGTTCAAGAATTTGATGATGCCATAAGTTCAGCTGGTAGGTAAATGCCGTGTATACATCACCAATCAAACTACAAAGACGACGTAGTGAATTATGCAGTAAAGAAACATTTTATTTTATATTCAAATCCTCAAAGTATCCATCGTTTGCTTTGTTGGCAGTTCTTCAAACCTTTGTCCTTCTCTCAATGAGCTTCTTGACAAAGTCTCTTGAAGCGTTTTTCACTTTAGCGGTATGAAAAAGTGTCCGAATGTTTGACTGGTAGTGTTTATTATGAGGCAGTTTTGGCCAATCTTCTTTGAACTATACTGAAATAGTCCAGGAGTGGGGAGGATCTTGAGAGAAGGCAATGAGTGAAACTGGAACTCTCATGTTGGAGACTCACGTTTAGGAAGGCTTTTTCTTTTGATGATATTGTTCTATCTGTTGTAGTAAGTGTTCTATCAGTTGCCCAAGTGGCTTCATATAAATGGAGAAGAGAAGTGGGCCGAGGACAGAACCTTGTGGGACCCCCAGATTTTAGCAGGTTGAGAGCTGTGCCACATATACATGGTTCTCAAATGAAAAATGATGATGCCCTCTCTAGGTGGGTAGGATTAACTGCAGAGACTAACTGAATATTTGCCTAAAACTTAAGTGGTAAATAATAATACATGCATTTATGTAAATCAAGTACATTTTTTTCAGTGCAGTGCTTCCTAAACTCATAAACTACATCAAATAATACGTCCAGGCCAGAGCTCCTGTTTGATCCGAGCTCCTAGTGGGCTGCAACACACACATATTTCATTATTTTTTTATTACGGTGCTAATCTAGCTTTGAACCTAGCGGCTCAATGATTAATTCATGATCATGTTTGGACTCAAGTATACTGCATTCTGGGCTAAAACAAAGTAATTATATTATGCATTTGAGGATGTGCAAACGAGAAAAAATGAGAAGTCTGAAAGAAGTCATATATTTACAAGAAAATTGATATATTTTAATTTTTTTGTGCCGTGTACAAACTAGCTTAAGGCATTTTTCATATTTTTGCTGAAAGCATGAAAAGGGATAATGGAATGAACAAGGAGCCAGCTGGTGAGGCATCAAACAGACTGGGTGATTTTGCACACACAGCCGGCAGTGTCCCATGTACAAAGCAGAGGTCAGAGCGGTGGTCAGGACGGAGGAGGGGGGCCACGAGTCCGTAACAACAATCAGATGACACATAACAGTTTTATTTTTAGACAGATATAATGGGCTATAATTAGTTTGTTGGGCCAAATAGTTGCACAAGTTTAAAAACATCTATTTTTCTATATAAACAGGTAAACAATCACATAATATATCATTTATTTTAACGGTGCGATACGTAAATTTGTGGTGGATGATCTCCATGACGATCTTGTTTTCACTTATGACAAAGTACAATACTATAACATCCATCCATCTCATCCATTTTCTTCTGCTTATCCAGGGCTGGGTCACAGGGTTCCCTCACCCCAGACATGTCCTCCAGCTCCCCTAGTGGGACCTCAAGGCGTTCCCAGGTCAGCCGAGAGACAAAGTCCCTCCAGCTTGTCCTGGGTCTTCTATAACAGTTATACTATATACACTATAACTATATGTAGTTATACTATAACAGTTGTTTTAATATGGAAACCGATTACCAATAATATATAAACATAATTAGTCGCCATCACCAAATTCCATTATAGTAGTCCCTCGCTATATCGCGGTTCACCTTTCACAGTCTCTCACCGTTTCGTGGATTTTTTTTGGGTGCAATTTTGCCTCCATGGAGAATTGTATTTATTTATTTATTTATTTATTTTACACAGTCTGGAATGAAACTTACTGCATCCTGGTTTTTCTTCAGTTACAGGTGTTTTCCCTGCTTGAACGGGATCGCCTCTCCACAGCACTAACCTGTAATCCGGCACGGTAGCATCACTTGTTTGTTTCCACGGAGATGTTTTAGCTTTGCCTGGAATGTTACACAGTTTTGCATTAAACTTATCTATCGCTTTTCCTTATGTACAGCTGTATTTATTAAAAACATGCATTCTTACTGTGCGGGGTCGCCTCTCTTCAGATCTGACTTGGCGTGTCACCAGCTGTCTCCATGGAAACGGATAAACTGCCATACAACGTAGCGTTCCAGGTAAAGTGGTAACAAATCCATGGACATGAGCAGGTTTCAGACCTGAAAAGTTACTTAGCACAGCATTAAACATAATAACAAATCTATATGCAGATGAGGTTAATGGATTTGTCTGCGTCGAATTAAACCTCTGCTAATGACCAGACCATTAGTCCTGTGCTCTGTCCATGTTTAATTAACTGTGCATACATTCATATCTGTCCTGTTGCATATATATATATCATAGCAACAGTGAGACAGAACCAGCGCCACACATACCTCTGACTCTGAATGAGCTGGCAGTGTGTGAAAACAGCGTACCCCACCGAGAAGAGCAGAACCCCGCCTCAGGCATGTCCACAGCACCCTACTGTGTCCTACTGCTGCGTGAGATCAGAAATAGCCTTTACTGATAACAATTCTAATGCTGATACATTTCATTCAACTTTTAAATCATGAATAGCGGATACAATTTGTAATTCATGCTATAGTTTGTGTTTTAATAATCCAATCAGAACGCGGAATGAGCCTCACATGAATCTCTCGTTTAGGTTGCCAGTTTGAATGATGGAATGAGTGAATTCTGGAGGTTCTGAGCTGATCATGAGGCCTGTCCATAAACTGAGATTGAGAAAAACTGTCACGATGCATTTAACAGGGGGCATGAATGGATTTTACGCCCTCATTATTTGACCAGTTGCGGCTAAAAGACTCCACATTGAGACTTGTAGATGACCATTGCAGGTTGAGACAGTTTGGTCAGGCAGCTGGTCACTTGTAATTGTAGTCCCGGTGTGTTACAACCAAGCTGCTGTGGGGACAGGGAAGTAACAAAAAGAAAACCGAAGATGGAAAATGGTAAAGTAAGAAGTCATTTAATTAACAAGGATGGTAAGGGTAAACTAAAAACAAAAGGGACTAAAAATATATAAGCAATCTTCTAAATTGGTGGGAGGCAGCTGATTGGAGGACAGTTTTCTAGCCTGACCAATCACGGCCAAGGGCTCACACAGTCTGGGTTATGGGAAAGGTAGAGAAATTAGGGTCACCCACACGCGAAACATAGTGTACAAATACAAATATATTAAAAAAAGAACTAAGGCATAGAGCCGTAACACCCAGTAAGAGTCAGAGCGGAGGCTAAATACCTGGTGTGACTTAATAATCACGTGTTTATTCTTTGTGCATTTCTTTCCTGTTACCCCGGTCGGTGACCCATAGCTCAGGGCTCCTCTCAGCTGCTCGTCAGTGGGGGGCGCAATAGAGTGAGATAAACCCCTGTAGAAATATTTCATCTTACCACGTTATATAGGCAGTGGTGTGATGATCTGTCATCTGGAAGCTGCAGAAACATTTGAATTAGACACGCAGTTGATGGACTCTCCAACTAAAAATGACTTATAGTCTTCCTTTAAAAGTCCTGTAACCGATTTTTTTTTTCCTCCATGTATTCAGCAGAATTTGTCTTGCCGCAGTACAGATATATGGTATGAAAACAGTTCTTGAGGTCAGAGTATAACTGCTGGGTGCTGTCTGCATATAATTACGAAATCCTTTATTATTGTCCGATAACGAGGAAGTGCACATTAGTATGCTAGTTCTTATTAGCATTACTGTGTGTCTGGTCTTTGAGAGTAGGATGCTCGGAATGCATGAGAGGTAGCGGAAGTATGGATAACTTTGGACCGCTGCAAAATAAAATAATCTGGTAAAATCACATCTGAGTTGACCAACCATCACGACTAAAACATACACGATCACATCACCTACATGTACACAGTTTTTTTAATTTCTCTCAAATGCACTCACATCTCAACCTCTCCGCCTCCATGTTTTTTTTTTCCCTTCTCTCTGCCTTCCCAGCCCGTCCTCGGCTTGTAGCCCTCGTTTCAGGCGCCGTCTTCTGCTAAACCAGGGGCTGTGATGTTTAACAGCAGCCACAACATCGCGCATTTGAACTATAAAGAATTCACTGCCACAGTCTGTCAGGGCTTCTCCCAGTGAGGCTGCCTGACCCAATCA
>JAIEZT010000026.1:29667865-29729521 GCA_019594935.1 Periophthalmus modestus | reverse complement strand
AATTCTGGTTAAAAGGGGGTGTTTTTTACGTCTATGGTATCCCTCTAACACGTACATATTTAGATCACCGTGTGTACACAATCATCGGTCATGCATCCCGCTAATGAAACTACTGCACATCGCGTCAGGTTTGTGAAGTATTTCATAGGATTCCCTTCTATCAGCAGAAAAAAAAAGTTTTTAAAGAGCAGAACTGCAGAAGCCGCTTAATATGATTTTTGTCCTTTTACAGTTTTGTTCATGTTTTTGTATTTGATGGAGAATTGTCGGGTTGGAGCATGTGTAACGTAGGCTTATGGCTGAGATGCGCATAATCTTACAGCTAACGTGTAGGAGGGGTCAATAGAGCCCGTGAGAGATCCCTACATGACTGACAGCGTAGATAGACATTTCAAACCTCTTCATCCGGTTGTTTTTGGTGAGGAAACAACATTATAAATGAAAGAAAGAAAAAAAAAAGACTCAGACATGTTTCAGTTTGAAACTTCTAGCCCCCGACGCCACTTGTCCTTCCTTTTCTCTGCCATTTTGATATTGCAACAAAGACATGGGATAAAGTCATGCAGTCGTTTCCCATGACTTCCTATTAACAATGTGTCGTGATTGGACAACAAAAAAAAACGCTTTCTGTCTCAGTTAATATCATAGACTGTATATCTAAATTGGACCGTAGTTTAACCTGCTTAGCCGTTGCGTTCCAAATAGGAATGATTACTGGCGCACTGCAAAGGCCATGCGACTCTGGCCTCCAATTCATTGTACATCACAAACGGTCCCACCCCTCTCTTCTGTAACTGCTGCTGTCAGGCTCATCATTTTGGTCTTAAAATGTCCGTACTGACCTGCTCTACGTGACCCTGGTATTTGTATTTCCCGCTATTGTGTCTGTAAATCAACACTAACATAATTACCACACACAATCAGGCGCCGTATTTCCCCGGGTGTTCTCCCTGTAGCTTTTGCAACAGGTTTTGATTGACAGCATTGCTAAAAGTACCTTACCTCCAGCACTTCACTCTAGATTGGCTCTTTGTAATATGGGACCTCTGCTCCAAATCGCCCTAAACTGCTCTAGCCTCGATTAGCTTCATTTGACTGGAGCCGAACGCTATGGGTGACTCACACTCTCCTCAGTCCAGTTCCACACTGGTCATTATCCAAGAAAATGATATGTCAAAATAAGATATCCTGCCTATCTCGTTAAAGGAATATTTAAATAGTGCAAACTGTAACTGCATTTTGTATATTTTTTATTTCGTTTTTATCTTTATTTATACAGGGAGAGCCCGGTGAAAGTACCAGACTCTCTTTCTCATCATATGGCCTGTTTAGACAATATTGTTTACTACTACATAGATAGCGTTCAGACTATGGAATAGCGCCCTCTGCCTGTCAGATCCACTCAGTCTTTAACGCAGTTTAAGACTAGACTGAAAACCCACCTCTTCTTCATTTAATACTAGCTAGAGAGGATATCTTCGTGTTCTATTGTTCTTTTCCTTGTATCGTGTGACCTGTTAATATTTTGTCGACTTTGATGTAAAGCGCTTTGGTCAGGTAAAGTTGTTTTAAATATGCTATATAAATAAACTTGAATTAAATGGATAGAGGTATTTCATATTAGAACTCACTCTTTTTTTCACGTTTCCCGCAAACTTACGGAACTATCCCACCAAACCATCTAATGATTTCTAATGATGGTTGGAATGTTCTACAGTATATGGCCTTGGACTTGGAGCAAATGACACCACCAAGCCTAGTTACTGGTCAGGTCTGTTGAGAAGCAACTGGCTCACAGTAAGAATGCATGATTTTCAAGGTAGCTTTGTGCAATAAAAACACTTGCAACTGACTAAATGCAAGATAAGCCGTACTCTACGTATGTAAATGATGCCCTTGTCTCCATGGAGATTCCAGAACATCTCCATGGAGACAAGTTGGTGGCGGACTCCTCACTAAAAAGGTCCAAACTTTAACATTTCCTTATATAGGGCATTTAAAGAGAGGGTGTTATGCAAAAAATCAACTTTTTGAGCTTTTACCATGTTTTACCATGTTATATTTCCTCCTTCATCAAAAACATGCCTGAAGAGGTTTTAGGTGTCATCCATGCATGTTTGAGTAATCTAGCGATCTCTCCTGGGCCCCTTTTCGAACCGTCCATAGAGTTAGCAGTACCATTCTGTCGACCATTTTTTCATACATTTTCAAGATCCCAGCCTGTCCTTGTGTTTTCTGTGCCGTCTTTCACTCTTTCTCCTTCTGTGTCCTTGCCTGGAGCTGCGGGTGGAGACTCTTGCACCACCCACTACACACCTACAACCAATCTGCAATCAAGCCTGCACCATCGGGAGTACTAAGGGTCTGAGGATCCTACACATGCCCACCAGATCATCAGTGTATCATCTGTGTACAGTTCCACTTGGCTCAGTCTAGGTCATAGTACTCAGCAGTTTTTTAGCGTATTTTTTTTGCCAGATCCCGTTGTTGGACCCATCCTGCGCTTTTTCTCCGACCCAGCTCTTCTCCGCGATCCTCAGCACTCCTCGCAGCCTCTACTACCTACTCCGGTCCACCAACATTAACATTTCCTTGTCTGTAAACCCTGTCAAACTTTTACCCCGAGTCTGTATCTTTGATCCCCCAGACGTTACCGACATAAATATAAGAAGCAGGGTACAAAACAATACACTACAACTTCACAAACCTGATCATATGTGAAGTAGTTTGAATAGCGATTGGGTTGTGGAGGGGGAGAAATCGGAGCATCTAAAATATCATGAGTGCACAATGAATACCTCATATATAGTTTACATATTGTTTTAAGCATGTTTAGCCTGGTCCCTTTTACTGATAAGAGTGGAATTAATTGTCTAACGTTTCGACAGATACATTTGAATAACGGAGATATCATTTCCTATATAATAACAGGAACTTCTGACTTGGATCAATGCTTTACAGAGCTTTACTGTGGGAATCTATAAGCGCTATAGAATACCGCCGCTGGGGGCCGGAGCACTGCTGCTTCAGCCTTATTAAGTATAAATCGTTTTTCTTGTTTAGCTGTGCGTTTGTCCATTACTTTTCACAGCACCAATTTACTACTTTCATTTCTCTCCCTCGATGCAATGTGAATAAATACACTAATGCTGGCATGACAAAACACGAGCTGTACCACTGAGTGAAAGAGACTTCGATGTAGCGAATAAACACGTGATATTTTGGAGACGTTTTTGCTCTATTTTCTGGTTTATGTTATAAATCTATCTATCTTCATCAAAAACATACCCGGAGGTGTGTTTTGTTTAATTTCACACATGTTTAACACACATATCCTGCAAATTTAGGCATATCTCTCAAACAGAAACACTCTGTCCACCTTGTGATGTCATGTTCTAATACAGGAAGTGCTCTGCTGTGCTTTTAAACTCACACCTTCACTAGAATCTTGCAGAATATCAACTCTGGAATTGCTGATCTCGACTGAATTAAAGGTAAAACGCAGCTGTTAACTAGAACATTATCGCTTCATGACATCACAAGGTGGAACAGAGCATGTTGAGCTTTGGAGATGTAGACAGACTAATAAAAAGGGGTCACTTAAACATGGGTGAATGAAACAAAACACTACCCCGCGTGTATGTAGCAACATTACAACAGGGCTTAATATGCTCACCTAAGTAGTTGTTTTATGTTAATATAGGACCTTTAAGAACTGACTTTCCTCTAATTAAGAAGTTTTTTCCTGTTTTTCAAAGCACACACTGTGTAAAAAGCACATAAACGCAGCTAGTGCAGCAAAAGAGGAGCAGTGTGCCATCTGAGGAAACGGTAAATGCCACAGCAAATTAAGGAGAATATGCAGAATGGTTTATATCAGATTTTCATAAACATGACCTATTTTTGTCCCCAGATATAAGAGGTAAAGAAATGAAATATATCTCTACTCTGACAACTGTAATGCTGATTTATTCTTAATGACAAAAATAATTGACATGATGACAAGTTGTAGACATTTATAATTTGGGTTGCCAGTTTCAATGCTGAAATCCAGTTGGTTTGATCGTGAAAAGGACCTCTCTGTGATCTGAATGGTCACCTCAGCACGTACAGCCATCATGAATCAGTGCTAGTGCAGCCTCTGCAGCTCAGTGAGTGAATTCTGGAGATTCTGAGCTTTCACGTGAGGCCTGTCCACATACTGAAAGGTTTTAAGACGACTCCACTAGTTCTCACTCTTGTTTCACTTTAATTAATGCAACGTTTCTGTCCGTCTGACCTTTCCTCAGGGACCGAAACATATTAATAAAAGTGAACCAAGAGTGAGACAGTGTGCGGAAAACCTTTCAGTCAATCGCCACCTGTCCGCTCAATCAGGCGTGCAGAAACCTGTTCATAAACTGAAGATGAGAATTGTGATCGTACCATGATGTTGAGATCGTAAAAAAACACAAATTTGCAATGCCTTAACCACAGGAAAGCGTGTTTTTTTTTTTTTTACTTCAAGAGCACAGATTATATCGTGTAATTTTAAAGGCGAACCCTTCTGGTCAACACAATGGAGTTCTCAATTTAAAGGTGCTTTTCTTGGAAGATTTTCTTACTTTTTTTGGAATGTTCTACAGTGTGAAATTAAACATATCTATCTCCATAAAGACAAACAGGTGATGCCTAAAGTCCAAGTTACAGGACAGAGCTGTGTTTCTTTTCCCTCCGGTCTCTCCTAGCGTTCAGAAAACCCGACCATCGAGTGCATCAGACAACTGTCATTTTGGAACAGACTCTGTGGCTGTACTGTGTAGGTTTTACGATCATGTGCTGCACTGCTGTGTGATTCTGACCATATCCAAGGGAGGCTCGTGAAGTCTATAAACATGGACAACTGTCTCATTCACTCACACCACTGGATCCACCGCTGGGTGATATTGCCATCAGCCTCCCGCCACGCTGCAGAGCTGAGCTGGAGACTCTTGTGGAGCACAGCCGTGTACGCTATACCCCTCTGTGTAGGAGTGAAACGCAGAGGGTGCTTACAGCCAATCTGCCGAGACCGGGGTAAAGAAACGGCTGGCTTGCTCGTGGTACGTACTCCTGTTTGTGCTCTCTTTCCATGATGTGTGTACTCTGTCATGATTAAAGCCTGAGCAGTGCTGGTGTCCTGGAGTACGATCTGAATATAAAGGTCAATTCAATTCTGCAAAGCGCTTGTTCGGATTTTGCCGGAATTGTTGCGTCATAAGTAAAAATCCTGACTTCTCACGTGGCTCTATTAGCGTTCACCGGGCCTATAAGGGGTTCATTTGTTCTTTTCCCATTATTTATTCATCTAAAATAGCTCATTGGAAACTGACATGTAGTTTATAAATGTGTTTTTCATTTGTAGACATTATTTTAAGTATAGTTTATAAAATGAACCCCAAGGTAAGCAAAATCCTGTTTAAAATGGAATTAAAGCAAAAAATGCATTATGTATGTTCTTTAATTGCAAAAAAGTCCACGTAATTGCACCTTTTTAGCCAATTTTGTAAGAAGTTAAGATTAGAAAAAGTTACCAAAGCATGTCTGAAGGAAATTAAAGCCACAAAATTGAATGATGTGTGTTCATTAATCAAAAAGTAATGTGGATATGGACTATCACAACAGTCTTGTCTTGTGTCTAGTAGAAAGAGACAAGGGTGGTCTACACTCATGTGCTTTTCAACTTTGAACCTTTGAACTGCTATTTTACAAAAAACATAAATCACAAATTTAATCACAATTGGAATGCTATATTTGTTTTAACACAAAATAACCATGTGTGTCCATTTAAAGGCAATGTACCAGACTTTTACTCTCTAAAAATGTGAAAAAAACATAACTAGCTAGTTTAAAAAGGTTCGCAGTGGTCCACAGTTAATGGGAATATGTATTTTGAGCCTCTTCATTATTCACCATGATGATCGTTTATCGTAAGTGCTCCAAGGTTAGAGCAGAGTTTTGCCGTGACAGTAAAGCTAACAACAACTACAATGCATTCTAATTAGATGCAGACACCACACACAACAGACTTATTTTCGACCTCATAGAGCTGCTAATACAATATATCTGTACTGGGGCAAGGCAGATTTTGCGCAAATACATGGGAAAAAATTGTGTACAAGGCCTTGAATCTGGTCAATCATGTCCATCGCCTGGTACAACTTTCCAGAAGTTGCCTCTGTGTAAGGTTTTGCATCGAATGTCAACCACTTAAGGCAAGATGTAGGCGTTTATACATCTATTTTTTTTCTTACAAGGGTCTTACACGGTTACATGTGTCCTACATATGTGCAATATTGGCCCTTTTGACATATACAGTCCATGTGTATGTGACACATGAAGTAATGAAAACTTCTGCATACATTCATATTGTTCTAATCTACAGGGAAAGTTTCAAATTGATGTCTAAATATGTCTCTAGCCTTTAATTGATTAGATTAGTCTAACCTGCCAGACAAGATATCATTTTGTCAGCTATGGACATGTTGTTTGTAAGTGCGGCAGACACAAATGTACTGTCACTTTGTAGAGGAACAAGGCTGTCAGTGCATCACCCAGCTCACCGCACTGGCCCTGCTCTCCCGAGACTGCACATCCATAAGGGCCGCGCTTTATGGTCCATCTCCACTGACACTGACACATACAAAACTATAGAAAAACACACAAAATCGTTATACTTTTGGGGTAGTTCGCCAGACTTCTCCGGAGCTGTAATTTGCTCCATTTACACTTAATTCATTATCCATTAATCCATTTCTCTGAGTACTTAAAAATGCTCCACGGATGACAGTAGCTTGCTAGTAGTAGTAGTTTTTGTCCACCGACCCACAGGTTGGCGGTGTGATTTCAGCTCCCCCACAGATGAATGCTGTTCTTGTGTCCTTGGGCAAGACACTTAACCCACCTCGCCCCCAGTTTCTACATAAACTGATGTATGAATGTATGTGAATGGGTGAGTGGTTCCTTGAAAGTGTGCAGGTACTATACATGTGATATATATATTTAATACGGGACCATGACCATTTGCATTTTGCCTGAATTGTCGTGTCACAGGTAAAAACCCAGACTTCTCTAATGCCTTTTTCAAATCCATAAATTATTACCTGACTTGTTTTGTGGTCAGACTGTGTTCAGAATAAACACATGGGTCTATTAGCGTAGTGAGCCAATAAGAGTCTATAAAAGTTTCATTTATTTTCCCATTGTTCATTCCCAGGGAGCACTAATGCCTGAATACTTCATCGAAAGCAGAAATGTAGTTTATAAAGTTTGTTTTCCATTTTTAAACATTATTTCAAGTAAAGTTTATAAAATGAATCAACCCCAAGGTAAGCAAAATCCTTTTTTAAAATGGAATTAAAGCCAAAAGAATGCAATATATGTGTTATTTAATTTTTAAAAAGTCATGTAATTGCAGCTTTTTAGCCAGGTTATTTCAAAAGCTTTCAATTAGTTTTCTTTTAGTTAGGTGTAATGGAATGGGAGATGTAAAAAATAACTCAAACTCTAGTGGCTGATTTCTGATTTATACAGTTGCATAAGCCGCACCAGCAGTGTTGGGGCTAATTGACAAAATACTCACGCTCTCCAAAAAAAATATCCATATTCGTTATACTAATTTGGAGTAACTGTAATCTAGTGCAGTTTATTTTTTTCATTTGGTGATCAAAAATACAGTTACTTCTCTTAAATCAAACAAATACATGGCGGTTCTTTGATCGCCGAATTAAGGCGTAGAATTAGGACAAATTTTTGCTGTCTGCATCTGATTAGTGATGAAAGTGTTTCATTGTCCGATGATCAGGAATGGCATGTTAGCTTTACCGTCACGGCGAAACTCTGCTCTGGTTTCCCGAGAGTTGTGAAAAGAGCTCAAAAATGTATCCAACACTCAGAATGCATAAGTTAAGTGAGGAATAACTTTGGAACACCAACATTCACATTTGTAACGCAGTAAAAATCAGGCGCAGTGTCTTTAAAGTCAACTCAATCCAAAATGACTCTGATTGAACCATGCAACTAAACATATAACACAAAACATTGCTATACAGCTCTTCAAAAGTCTGCAACTAAAACACATTTTCAAAGTATTCTTCCCCAACGCTGCCCACCAGTCGTACATTTTGACCCCTCTTGAAAGATCCCGCAAAGAAAGCTACTATCGGCTTAATCTCCACTCTTTATCTGCACTCTACGGCTTTGACTGACCCGAGTATATCAACCACAAATCCCACTGCGCCCGGAGCCTTGCGAGTTCCACAAGTTTATATTTGTTTTATTGTTGAATTAACTTCCCAACAACGGCACCACTTCAGCCGCGCTGCCTGACTGCCTCTCCTGTTAGCTGATCAAAGCTCGTGTGTGTGTGTGTGTGGGGGGTAACAGCTCCGACTTCTCCTCCACCTCCTCCTCCATCTCTCCATCTCCGAGCCTGCGAACCCAGCCAAGTCCTGCCCTGCGTGCCTGCAAGACCCTGGGCTAAATGCAGCGTTTTTCCAGCCCCGCCCCGTTGTGGAGGTCAACGCTATGAGTCTACAGGCCTCTCTCATCAGCTAAAGCCAGACACTCGCCAACATATTGATTTTTTTAATTTCTTCAGACTTCAAACTGCTGCGGATGAGCCTGTCAAGCCGCGTCTGATCACGCCGCCCGGACTTTGTTTTCTATCCCATAATAGTAATTGTCTCGATGCAGACTCCGGAGTAGAGTTGTTTTAGATGGAGGGGCGTGCACTGGACCCTGCAAGCTGCCCACTGCTGTTGGGGTGTAATTAGTGAACTGCTTGTCCATATAAATGTACAAATCTATCTGCACACATCATTGAAATGTCAAGACGGTGTTTTTTTTTTTTTTTTTTGTGGTTTCATTCACACATGTTGAGAAATCCTATATATTTAGATGGAAAAATAACAGGTAATCTAATCTGGCCAGTTTCATTTCTTAAGCAGCTGTAGTTCCATAAAGCTGTGTGGCAAAATTTCTAATGAAGTAATAAATTGTGAACTAAACTGCACAATTCATACATATTAAACATATATATATATATATATATATATATATATATATATATCATCATCTGTGTCCCCAGTCTTGTTGTGTTTTGTGTGTTTTTGTCTTGTAGATGCTGTGTCTCTTTCCATCAACACTAATCATCTATGGCACATCTATGTCAAACTCAAGGCCCATGGCCAAATGTGACCCGCCATGTCATTTTATGTGGCCCGTGACAAAGTAAATTAAAAGGTCTGACTGTCTTAAAATATCAGTTTATCAGGAGATATGCAGTTTTAAACAGCCATTTTTTTTCATATCCATGCAAATCCATATGCAATATGTGTAACTTAAATACGCAATAAATACAGAAACGGTTAATTAACAAGATTAAAAAGTAGTTGCATTTATTTATTACATTTGGTTATATTCATCTTACAGTCACATCTGGTCTTTTGAGAGCAAACATTTTGTTGATGTGGCCCTCTGTGAAAATGAGTTCCACATCTATGGGATTCATTTGAACAGTGTACACTGCAGTGACGTGCGGTGAGGTTCATGGCTGGTGAGGCACTGATGGTCTCACAATCAGATTTACAAACATATAAACCAGGTGTCAGTGTGACTTCTGCTGTTGCCTTTGAGACCAGTTCAGAAATGTGGCTTCACCTTGTGCCATCCTCATGTCATTTTCACAGCAAAGTCTGTTCCGTGTCTCATGCCGTGAGAACAGCGCATCGAGCGGTGCATTTGGCGAAATGAGACACGGTGTCAATACGACAAATGCACCTTCGATGTACTGTCCAAAGTGCGGGTCGAAGTACCCGCCCGACTTAAATGCGCAGTTCGAACGGGGCATTTAAGTTGGCCAAGCAGCGTGATCACCTGCAGCCAGTGATGGACAAGAGCCTCATCACGAATCATATGAGTAGGATCTTGACCTCCGCCGGACCCCTGAGACTGACTCACTGAACCCCGAGGGTTCAATCAAACCCAGGTTAGGAACCACTGATCTAATAGTATGAAATAAAAAGCAATCTGATTTTGTATTGTTTTTTATCCTTCTGGTTCCCCTATTTTCAGAGGATCGAAGTCATTAAATTTCTTACAATTTCATACGTCTCTGTTTGAAAAGAGCGAGTCTTTAGTCCCGTGTCTGGATCAAACCTTTAGCATTGGTCTTCCTTTAATTATAACCTCCTGCTTCGACTGAAAGTCCAGTAGAAAACTGTTTGAGCTTTAATATGTAATCTTCCTCCATTTAAGGGCCAGACAAGAAGAAAAAAATGAACCGCTAAAGTTGACTTGCTAACTCTAAATTGTAGTCTGCGGCCCCTAATCTGTGGGAGTTACAAGAATCCCTGGGCTCACAAGTGCCCCCTGAGCCATACACTGGCCACAAGGCTAATTTTCAGTCTCTGGACAGATGTTACATAATCACTCAAAACAGGTTAAAATAATTTACGTGCAAAACAACTAACTAACATACCATTTGAACTTTTAGCACCACTCAGTCCTTTCTGCTGCTGCTGTATTGCAACACGACACACAAAAACGATCTGGGATAGTGTCAAGCAACACATTTTCTTGATGTAGTGAATAAAAGATAATCCTGTCAGTCGCTTCTGTGTACTCTGTTACCTGAGAAAGAAACTAATATGTAGCATTTTACACCCTCACTTTCAACCTTATTAACCTGTTTTTTTACAAAATCAGGATATACAGCTGGTAAAAGATGTCAGGAGTCTTGACAGAACTGAAAACAAGACATCACAAGCAACCAACCATGCGAACTTCATATAGAAAAGGCCAGTAGAGTTTAGGGCAGGAGTGTCAACATTTTTTGCACCGAAAAAAAACAAAACCTCCTGATCAGTTGGGACAGTTTAGGAGGCATGAGGACCAACACAAATTGGTCTGAGTGCCGCATTTGGCCCCTGGGCTGTAGTTTGGACAGACCTGGTTTAGAGAATCAAATCTGTGAATTTCTTGTTAAAACTTTGCCAGTATTCCACTATCACGTAAGCATAAAATTCACTTTAATATCTCTTAATCCATACACACACACATACACACTCTCTTATATAAGTGAAATGGTTCAAATATCTTGCCCAAGGACACAATGCAAGGCCAACATCAAACATCAACAACAATTATTCTTCAGAACCCCTTATTATTGTTCTGTTCTTCACCACAATGAAACTGAACCACATACAATAATTACCTCGTTCCTACCCCCCCAACCCAATTACTGTGCACTAAAGAAAACATTTGTAAAGAATGCAGACGTGTGTTCAAAAGGTCCAAATTGTGTTATGTTAAAACTAACAAGCTCGTGTATGTGCATGTATACGTTTCAGATGGTTTATAAAAGGAGGAAGCAGGATTGTGCAAAGCCGGTTGGAGCCGCAAAAGTCAGTAATTACATGAGCTGTGCATCAAAGGCTGAAGCTCCAGCTCTCCCTGGCAGCAGACCATCAGGTAATACAATCCAACCAATCGCCTTCTCTTCTTCCCCCCATTGGTAACCCGAGCACCAACTCTGCCATACATGGTGGGTATTTCTACTGTGAACAACATGGAAATATGTTAGCTGAACGTTGTCTTGATTTGATAAGATTTTCTCCCAGTAGGTTCAAGAATTTGATGATGCCATAAGTTCAGCTGGTAGGTAAATGCCGTGTATACATCACCAATCAAACTACAAAGACGTAGTGAATTATGCAGTAAAGAAACATTTTATTTTATATTCAAATCCTCAAAGTATCCATCGTTTGCTTTGTTGGCAGTTCTTCAAACCTTTGTCCTTCTCTCAATGAGCTTCTTGACAAAGTCTCTTGAAGCGTTTTTCACTTTAGGTATGAAAAAGTGTCCGAATGTTTGACTGGTAGTGTTTATTATGAGGCAGTTTTGGCCAATCTTCTTTGAACTATACTGAAATAGTCCAGGAGTGGGGAGGATCTTGAGAGAAGGCAATGAGTGAAACTGGAACTCTCATGTTGGAGACTCACGTTTAGGAAGGCTTTCTTTTGATGATATTGTTCTATCTGTTGTAGTAAGTGTTCTATCAGTTGCCCAAGTGGCTTCATATAAATGGAGAAGAGAAGTGGGCCGAGGACAGAACCTTGTGGGACCCCAGATTTTAGCAGGTTGAGAGCTGTGCCACATATACATGGTTCTCAAATGAAAAATGATGATGCCCTCTCTAGGTGGGTAGGATTAACTGCAGAGACTAACTGAATATTTGCCTAAAACTTAAGTGGTAAATAATAATACATGCATTTATGTAAATCAAGTACATTTTTTTCAGTGCAGTGCTTCCTAAACTCATAAACTACATCAAATAATACGTCCAGGCCAGAGCTCCTGTTTGATCCGAGCTCCTAGTGGGCTGCAACACACACATATTTCATTATTTTTTATTACGGTGCTAATCTAGCTTTGAACCTAGCGGCTCAATGATTAATTCATGATCATGTTTGGACTCAAGGTATACTGCATTCTGGGCTAAAACAAAGTAATTATATTATGCATTTGAGGATGTGCAAACGAGAAAAAATGAGAAGTCTGAAAGAAGTCATATATTTACAAGAAAATTGATATATTTTAATTTTTTGTGCCGTGTACAAACTAGCTTAAGGCATTTTTCATATTTTTGCTGAAAGCATGAAAAGGGATAATGGAATGAACAAGGAGCCAGCTGTGAGGCATCAAACAGACTGGGTGATTTTGCACACACAGGCCGGCAGTGTCCATGTACAAAGCAGAGGTCAGAGCGGTGGTCAGGACGGAGGAGGGGGGCCACGAGTCCGTAACAACAATCAGATGACACATAACAGTTTTATTTTTAGACAGATATAATGGGCTATAATTAGTTTGTTGGGCCAAATAGTTGCACAAGTTTAAAAACATCTATTTTTCTATATAAACAGGTAAACAATCACATAATATATCATTTATTTTAACGGTGCGATACGTAAATTTGTGGTGGATGATCTCCATGACGATCTTGTTTTCACTTATGACAAAGTACAATACTATAACATCCATCCATCTCATCCATTTTCTTCTGCTTATCCAGGGCTGGGTCACAGGGTTCCCTCACCCCAGACATGTCCTCCAGCTCCCCTAGTGGGACCTCAAGGCGTTCCCAGGTCAGCCGAGAGACAAAGTCCCTCCAGCTTGTCCTGGGTCTTCTATAACAGTTATACTATATACACTATAACTATATGTAGTTATACTATAACAGTTGTTTAAATATGGAACCGATTCATAATATAAACATAATTAGTCGCCATCACCAAATTCCATTATAGTAGTCCCTCGCTATATCGCGGTTCACCTTTCACAGTCTCACCGTTTCGTGGATTTTTTTTGGGTGCAATTTTGCCTCCATGGAGAATTGTATTTATTTATTTATTTATTTATTTTACACAGTCTGGAATGAAACTTACTGCATCCTGGTTTTCTTCAGTTACAGGTGTTTTCCCTGCTTGAACGGGATCGCCTCTCCACAGCACTAACCTGTAATCCGGCACGGTAGCATCACTTGTTTGTTTCCACGGAGATGTTTTAGCTTTGCCTGGAATGTTACACAGTTTTGCATTAAACTTATCTATCGCTTTTCCTTATGTACAGCTGTATTTATTAAAAACATGCATTCTTACTGTGCGGGGTCGCCTCTCTTCAGATCTGACTTGGCGTGTCACCAGCTTGTCTCCATGGAAACGGATAAACTGCCATACAACGTAGCGTTCCAGGTAAAGTGGTAACAAATCCATGGACATGAGCAGGTTTCAGACCTGAAAAGTTACTTAGCACAGCATTAAACATAATAACAAATCTATATGCAGATGAGGTTAATGGATTTGTCTGCGTCGAATTAAACCTCTGCTAATGACCAGACCATTAGTCCTGTGCTCTGTCCATGTTTAATTAACTGTGCATACATTCATATCTGTCCTGTTGCATATATATATATCATAGCAACAGTGAGACAGAACCAGCGCCACACATACCTCTGACTCTGAATGAGCTGGCAGTGTGTGAAAACAGCGTACCCCACCGAGAAGAGCAGAACCCCGCCTCAGGCATGTCCACGCACCCTACTGTGTCCTACTGCTGCGTGAGATCAGAAATAGCCTTTACTGATAACAATTCTAATGCTGATACATTTCATTCAACTTTTAAATCATGAATAGCGGATACAATTTGTAATTCATGCTATAGTTTGGTGTTTTAATAATCCAATCAGAACGCGGAATGAGCCTCACATGAATCTCTCGTTTAGGTTGCCAGTTTGAATGATGGAATGAGTGAATTCTGGAGGTTCTGAGCTGATCATGAGGCCTGTCCATAAACTGAGATTGAGAAAAACTGTCACGATGCATTTAACAGGGGCATGAATGGATTACGCCTCATTATTTGACCAGTTGCGGCTAAAAGACTCCACATTGAGACTTGTAGATGACCCATTGCAGGTTGAGACAGTTGGTCAGGCAGCTGGTCACTTGTAATTGTAGTCCCCGGTGTTACAACCAAGCTGCTGTGGGGACAGGGAAGTAACAAAAGAAAACCGAGATGGAAAATGGTAAAGTAAGAAGTCATTTAATTAACAAGGATGGTAAGGGTAAACTAAACAAAAAGGGACTAAAAATATATAAGCAATCTTCTTAAATTGGTGGGAGGCAGCTGATTGGAGGACAGTTTTCTAGCCTGACCAATCACGGCCAAGGGCTCACACAGTCTGGGTTATGGGAAAGGTAGAGAAATTTAGGGTCACCCACACGAAACATAGTGTACAAATACAAATATATTAAAAAGAACTTAAGGCATAGAGCCGTAACACCCAGTAAGAGTCAGAGCGGAGGCTAAATACCTGGTGTGACTTAATAATCACGTGTTTATTCTTTGTGCATTTCTTTCCTGTTACCCCTGTCGGTGACCATAGCTCAGGCTCCTCTCAGCTGCTCGTCAGTGGGGGGCGCAATAGAGTGAGATAAACCACTGTAGAAATATTTCATCTTACCACGTTATAGGCAGTGGTGTGATCTGTCATCTGGAAGCTGCAGAAACATTTAATTAGACACGCAGTTGATGGACTCTCCAACTAAAAATGACATAGTCTTCCTTTAAAAGTCCTGTAACCGATTTTTTCTCCATGTATTTCAGCAGAATTTGTCTTGCCGCAGTACAGATATATGGTATGAACAGTTCTTGAGGTCAGAGTATAACTGCTGGGTGCTGTCTGCATATAATTACGAATCCTTTTATTGTCCGATAACGAGGAAGTGCACATTAGTATGCTAGTTCTTATTAGCATTACTGTGGTCTGGTCTTTGAGAGTAGGATGCTCGGAATGCATGAGGTAGCGGAAGTATGGATAACTTTGGACCGCTGCAAAATAAAATAATCGGTAAAATCACATCTGAGTTGACCAACCATCACGACTAAAACATACACGATCACATACATGTACACAGTTTTTTTAATTTCTCTCAAATGCACTCACTCTCCACCTCTCCGCTCCATGTTTTTTTTTCCCTTCTCGCCTTCCCAGCCTCTCCTCGGCTTGTATCCCTCGTTCCAGGCGCCGTCTTCATGCTAAACCAGGCTGTGAATGTTTAACAGCAGCACAACATCTCCATTTGAACTTATAAAAGATTCACTGCCACAGTCTGCAGGGCTCTCCCAGTGAGGCTGCCTGACCAATCACTAAAAGCAAAACTCAATATGATTCGGATAAATGCCACACATCTGATATTTGAAGACCAACCGGACCTCTGACTGTGACCGTTTGCATTATTCTGATCGTGTGTCGAGCTCCCGTCTTATACGATCAAATACTTAAAGGTGCGACGTGATTTCTTTGCCTGCAATTCTCCACAGCGTAGAAATAAACTTAGATTCTCCGTGGAGACAATTAGTTGACCCCACAAACGCAAGTTACAGGTCAGATCTGTGGAGAGGCGACCCCGCTCACAGTAAGAATGAATGTATTTTGAGGTACATTTAAGCAATAAAAGCACCTGTCATTGAATTCATGCAAGATCGGTGAGTTTAATGCCATATTTTGAAACATATGTTGAGCAAAGCAATAATATCTCCACGAGGACAAGCGTGACGCAGGCTCTCCACCAGAAAAGTTACACAGAGCACCTTTAAAGCAGGACAAAGCAGGTAAATAGTGCATATTAAAGGGCCTGTACTTGATTATAATTTGTTCTTGTGAAGATACATTTATTTTTACACAGATTAATATCAGTCTGGTCTTCATGTCCTCTGCTGCGTCTCAATTCCAGTCAAACGTGATCATGCAATTAGATTCTTCTTCTCCTTTTTTCAGTGACATGTGAAATGGAGGAGCTTATTGGTCAACTATCAGTTAAACAGCAGCAAAACTGAGGCCATACTCATCAGAACTCCCCACCAGATCCAGTCAACCTCCATTTCAAGTATCCTTGTCTCTGACCACAACATCCCCCATCCTCCTCCGTCTCAAACTTAGGAGTCAAATTTGACTCACATTTATCATTTGAAAACCACATACGCCACCTTTCCAAAGTCTCCTTCCTTCACCACAAAAACGTCGCCAAACTCCGCCCCTCCCTCTGCCAGTCAGATGCTGAAAAACTGATCCATGCCTTTGTCTCCTCTAGGCTTGACTATTGTAATGCCCTCCTCGTCGGGATCCCCGGCAGGAGCCTGCAGAAGCTCCAGCACATCCAGAATTGTGCTGCTAGGATCCCGACGAGGAGGCGCAAATATGACCACATAACCTCTGTTCTCCATTTACTTCATTGGCTTCCTATCCAGTCTAGGATACACTACAAAATCTGTCTCCTCACCCACCAGTGCATCCATGAACTGCCCCTGCCTATCTCACAGAGCTCCTCACCCCACATACGACCTCACGCAATCTTCGTTCATCCACCACTCACTGCCTCCACCAGCCTAGGACCAGACTCTCCACTATGGGAGACAGGGCCTTTCAGGCTGCTGCCCCTCGATTGTGGAACGCCCTCCCAGAGTCTCTGAGGGCACCACAAAGTGTCGAGGCCTTTAAAAAAAAGGCCTTAAGACGTTTTTGTTTAAAACATCTTATCAGGTTTTATGACTTTTTAACTTGTTTTTACTGCTATTAATTATTCTAAGATCTGTGATGTATATTAAATTGCAATGTCTTTTTATATGTTTTTACTTTCACTGGTTTATGGTGTTTTGTATATGTCTGAAGCACTCTGAGATTTCTTTGAAATGTAAAGTGCAATATAAATAAAATTATTATTATTATTATTATCATTTACAAATAAAATCAAATTTCTCTCACCTCAAACTAACAGAGTTTAATCATTGATTCTGCAGAAATCCACCATGTTTTTCAGTCTCTTGTGATGTTTTTTTCTTTTTTCCATGCG
Organism: Periophthalmus modestus; assembly: GCA_019594935.1. Taxonomy (NCBI): domain Eukaryota; kingdom Metazoa; phylum Chordata; class Actinopteri; order Gobiiformes; family Gobiidae; genus Periophthalmus; species Periophthalmus modestus. The sequence goes on along the minus strand of JAIEZT010000026.1, from coordinate 29,712,095 downwards.
TGTCCCCTGATTGGCTAATCCACCTGTCAATCACGCCCGTCCAATAACGAGGAGATTTACCAGTGACCAGACTCACATCTTCGTAAAGTATTGAAGAAGTTAAGATAAGTCTTTATTGTCTCCAAAATATGTGAAATATGTAGTATTGTGACGCTGGTGAACGAATCGGCTCTTTTGACGTGAAAAGTTAGAACCGGATCTCAATTTTTTAAAAGAACTGAATCTTTTTCTGTCAAATTTTTAGCCATCTTTACTTTATTTTGATTATGCATAACCTCAAATGATAAACACACTTCCACTCTGAGTTTGAACCATTTTAAATAGATCTGAGCCTTGGTTAGTTCGCTCTGTGATTAGTTTGTAGATAAAATGAATTTTCACAGTAAATAAACATAAAAAGAGCCAGTCTTTTGAACAGCTCTTTGAAATGAACAGATCCAAAAGATTCAGATCCCCCTAAAAGAGAAAGTTCCATCAATAGAGACTTGTGTTGGACATCAAGAGCACAATGAAAACAGACAACATAACATCTAAACGAAACTCCACACAAGGTCCAGTACTCTATACAACTTTCAACCAAGAGCTACACAATGCACAGAAGAGACTGCAAACAAGAAGTGTGTGTTCTGGATCCCGGGGAAGGATTGCATGGCCAAAGCTGTTAAATAAGAAAAAATGTTCAAAGTGTGGAGTATATTCTAAGGTTATAAAGAATACAATGGTCCCTCGTTATATCACGGTTCACCTTTGCGGTTTTGCTGTTCCTGCTGTAACACTTGTAGGCTAGGAGTCTGACTACGACCACGGTAAGTATTATTACTACAGGCAGCATCAGAAGATCGGTTCTTTTGGAGCCTGGGATGTGAATAAAGACAACCAAGCAGTATTGAAATTTTAAAGCAAAAATGTATTGAAATGTACATAATAGGTGTTGTGGTGAGTGCGATTATTCAATGTCCAGGTTTTGATCCAGAGTTCAGAGAAATTATATAAATCCAAGGGGGAGAAAATGATCAGCAGCAGGATAAGTTCATTTAGTCCTACCGCAGGGTTGGGTAGCTCGCCATCAAGGTGTAGAATGTGGAATGTGCAGAGATATACATATTATATTTGATCAATATATAAATAAGATTATTAAATACATAATCATCATAATCAGTATTGCACTTTTTCCATACAATCAAAAATAATTAGTTTAATGCTCAAGCAGATATTGAAAAAAATAAAGTTGCGCAACGAATCAAAATTGTAGCTACGTTTCGAAAACAAAATGGAGGCAAATAGCCGATTCAGCGTTCAGTTAAAAAGTAATCAAATGTGGGCAAAATCTAATTATATGAGCAATATAAACCAATGCTCCAAGTAATTTTATTGTTATTTACAATTCGGGTTTACCGTATCTGAAATTAGCTCTGCATTGAAAGAAAAAATGAGTAATGTTTAAAGAACTCCAAGCGCGAGTAGACAGTGTAAATGTACACGCGGAGCTAGGGGAGTTTTGAATAGGAGCGGTAGCGACGCTAGCAAACAAAACGTTCAGCGTTATTTTACAATAAAAATACGTCCGCTAACCGCAAAATTCATAAGCCGATCTGTGCTTAAACAACTCACCGTTGAGAAGAGAAGAGTAAGAAGTATGTTGTAATTTGCAATCCCAGCGTATTCGAAATCCCGGCCACGCCACAGCCACAGTGAGGAGCCGAGGAGGAGACAGGTCATTGACCGGCTGTGACCACGTGACCTAAAGGTAAAGGGATCTGCAGCAACGGGAAGTGGCATTTACAATAAAAACTCTAGGAAATGCGGGTTACAGTCAGGTCTTTTTTTGTGTGTGTAATTTTGCATGCTTTTTTATTTATTTTTTTATTTTTTTATTTTATTTTATTTTTTTTTACAGCGTATGAACGTGTATTGTGTTCTGCGTCCCGATTGGCTAAATGACTGTAGACCATTGTCCATCAGTCTCCTCTGTGCCGTGTCTCCTGTACAGTACAGAATGTGTTCAGACAAATTTACATAAATGTTCGATCGCAGTGTGACTCTTAAGTGCTGTATGTTTGCAAGTTTTCTCCCCGACAAAACCCACAATGTCGATGAAACGTTCTGCACCGACAAATTTCAGAAACACTTTGGACTTAAGTGTTTCTGTGCACGGGGAGGCGCCTCTGAGGATAACGCTGGAGCAGAGGCACGAGGACAACAGATTTAAAGCGATCATCGAGGAAAAGGGAGAGAATATATGAAGGTTTGAACTTTGAGAGTGTTTAAACGAGAGAAAAATGTGAGAAAATGTTAATGCCTGTCTGAGAAAAGTGTATAAAGTGTGTGGTGAGGGGTTTTACAGCCTTAAAACATGTATAATAATTGTAAAAGATAAAGCTGACTACTTTGCCGATTTCGCCTATTGCGGGTTATTTTTAGAACGTGACCCCAGCGATAAACGAGGGACCACTGTATAAGGAAACAACTACCTGACCAAACCATGTTCCTGACTCATGTTTCGAGATCAGGTACAGGCTCTTTAATGTACACTTTGGATTACTCCTGTAGAAATGGTTAATGGAAAACGATGTAATGCAAATCGGCCTTAGAATTATTAGTGGTGCAGGAGAAAAAAATGCACTCTTTGGGGATAAGATAAGAGATGCAACTGAGAAAAACAAAGATCTCTAAGCAGTTTGTATCACACCCAATGTTACTCTTGTTTGTCTTGTACCCAGAGAAACATACAAAATGGGGAAAAAAGTTCATATGAGCCTCGTAAATGCACAAAGATGTAGGCTTCTTTATGTTGTCGGAGGAGAGAACACAGACTTACAGTGAGCCAGTGCATGAAACAGATGTCGTCTGCTCTTCTACTTAGGGGAAAACAGCAAACACAATCAGAATTGACTTTATTGTCCCAGAAAATTTGTCTTGAGCTGGAGTACAAACAGCTGCAAACACAGGAATAACACAGGGGACAGCGATAGACCCGCTCCACACGACGCTGCTGCTAAATAAATGCGTTTTTAAAGGGTCTATACCTGATTTCAAACCCCGCGTCAGGAGCGTGTTTTTAGTTTGAACTCGTAGCCCCGCCTACTTAGTCCTTTCTTGCCCCATATCACAGAAGCCACTGTCTGGGATAGTGTCGGGCGGTTCTTTCCTGATAGAACTTCTGTTTACTGCCTGCTTTCATGTTTTTTTTTGTCAGTAGTTGGTTACACTTGGCTCTTGCGCTGATGTATCACATTGGATGAAAGAGCATGAACTTTCAGTAGTTTCTCTATGAAGCTCAACAGTCCCCATCCACTTCAAAGTTTGCTCCGGTTTTCCAAAGACTTTTTATTAGAGTTCAAAGGCATCACGGAGGTTAACCAGCTACGTGGTCACTGATAACCATAATGTGGCCCAAAAAGCATATTTAAAAGCAAGATTGCAATTTTTTTGAATAACTTAGCAGGTTATAAAGTGTCAGAAACAGATTTTAAACGCAATTGTAGGTCATTAGTTAACAAGTAGCTGATTATGCCTGAGCTTTTAAACTTTTATTTATTTCAGAATGTCTTATGGAAATGAAAAATGTACTTCTGGAAGCAGGAGGTGGGTGGTCACTGTTGAGCTCCATTAGTTGTTATTTGAGAAATTGCTGTGTAAAATGCATAGCTTATATATATTTTTTTGCATTTTCAGCAGCTTTTACCATACAGCGCCTCGTGTAAAGAGGGTTTATCTTGAAAAGAATAAATAAAAATCAGGTACAGGCTCTTTAGATGATCGATCGGTCTTATATATAGCTGCTCCATAGCACCGCCCGGAGGAAAGTAAGTCAAACTCAGAGAACAGAACGTGTGATGGGTCATTCATAATTCTCGGGGCTAACTGTGCTACAGAACACTCATAAATGTGGCCCGAAGATGGAATCGCATGTGTGCCTGTGACCTCCAATAGTAGAATGTCCAAAAATCCTGCATTGTGCATTTAAACAGCATGTCTTATATCACTAGCACCGACATTACGATTACGTTACTATTATATGAGTCATCTGAGCTGGAGATGTGGACATGAAACAGGATCTGGTATGGATCTTCTCCATACTCAAGAGTGTTCTCCTCCCTGGAGGTCCGGAGGTGCCAGCTCAGGCGGCTTCAGGTCTCTGCAGGTTATGTGCACTTATAGATCTGTAAACATAAACCAGGAGCGGAGACCGTGACCCTGGAAACGCCTCAAGGTTCTTTATTTACTAAAACATCTCGTATTGCCTGAGATGGACAAGGTACATGGAGTTGTTTCATTCACACATGTTGAGTAACACTTTATTATTAGTCTGTCTACATCGCCAAAGCTCAAAATGCTCTGTTCCACCTTGTGATGTCATGAAGTGGTAGTTTCCAAGTTAACAGCTACATTTTACCTTTTTTGTTCAGTCGAAATGAGCAATTCTAGAGCTTAAATGATTCTAGTGAAGCTGTTTGGAGTTTAAAAACACAGTGGAGCACTTCCTGTATAACCACATGATGACATCACAAGGTGGAACAGCGTGTTGGTTTTGTGCGTTAAACATGTGTGAACGAAACACAACACAACTCCAGGTCTGTTTTTGATGAGGAAACAACATTATAACATAGATCACAAAATAACACAACCCAACAATACAACGTGGACCCTTTAAATTGAATTTTGACCAAACATGACGACTTTTTCCTCTGGTCCGGGCCAACAAAAAACCTTCAACAAGCCTCTAATTGGACCCAGCAGTGCAGCGCGGTCGCAGCAGGTCTCGTTCCTGTTGTTACTCTCCCTCTGTGTGTCCATTAATGATGACATCGTCCACCGAAGCCCAAGGCCCGAATCAAAGAGCAGCAAAACACCTGACACCCCCCCTCCTCCCCTTCCACCCCCTTCTCCTCTTTCAACACAGCTCCGACATGGCTCCCACCTGCTCCTGCTGCTGCCCCGTGAACCACCAGCCAAGCCCATAAAGCTGACATGCATTATTAATATCACGGGCGTCTGCGGTTTCGATGTCTATGATCTGATCTATGAGTTTTATACCAACAATCGATATCATAAGCGCAGAGGTGGTGTCGGCTTTCGAGTATATCTGCTGCTAAGGTTTCCCTGGGGCGGTGGAGTGAAATAGGCTGCGTAAAGACAAAGGGCCCCACCAGCCACTAGGGGGAGCTTTAAAATTTTAGGAGGTTAATAGGTTGGGTTCACTTGATATTAGATAAAATTGTGGACAGGCCAGAGCTCTGTGGTAGAATTGGCTGTTTAACTGTCAAATTGTAGATTTGTTGACCTGGTTAATGATTAATATTTCTATATAATTACATTTTGGTCTTAAAATGTCTGTATTAACCCACTTGTGTCTGTAAAGATAGAAACATTAATAACAGACAAGTCAGCCGCCTTCTTTCCCTGAGGTCGCTCCAGGTAGTGCTATCAACAGGTTTGATTGACAGTGTTGCTAAGCACCCGCTCCCTGCTGCAGGAAGGGGTGTTAACCTTCAACAGCCTCGCTCCGGATTGGTTCTTTGGTTGCTATGATACTCGCAGTCAGAATTCCAAATATGGAACTCGAAATTCGCTCCTATAACTGCAGCCTCGATGAGCTTCATTTTGACTGGAGCTGAACGCTACGACGTCACACTTTGTTAGGCCACAGACTGTATAAAAAAGGGCACTATCTACATAAATAAAAACTGGTTCAATATTTGCTGTCATAGATGATCTAAAGTGAAATTATGGGATTATTGTCAACAGAAGTTTGAAGTTTTTTCTAGCTGGATATTTCAACAACAAACTTTGCCTCTCACATAGTTCTTACATAGTTCTCTTCATCTGAAATGATTATGGCTCTTACATTATCCCCATGGGCAAACTTACCTCTGCATTTGACCCATTCAATGCTGCTGGGCCGACCCGTCATAAGCCACAAGGAGCACCCGCAGACCCATTTTCCAGTCCAGGTCAGGACGGCCTTAGCCGGAGGATTTGACCTACTGTGCATGTTTTGGGTTGATGGGAGAGTCTATCCAGATCTATTTTATAAAAGATTTAATTTATTTTGGTGAACAATATAAAGTTATAGTTTCTTGTCTTTTTTTCAAACTAAAAAATAAATCAGATATTACAGTAAAATGCAATGTAATGAACTCCCTGACTACTTGACCTCAAAAGCAAGTTTTCAAATAAACTTATTTTTGACTGTGTTGCTGATCTTTAAACTTTCTTAACTTTATTTTTGATAACTCTATTCTTCTGCTGGTCAGCTGCATGTCTGTAATGAAAAGTAGCTCCCCTCAGAGATGAATAATTCAGATTTCTGATTCCATGGTTGCCATGGTCGTGGTTGGCTGCTCTTGCGGCTGACTGGTGGCACACTGAACAGTTTTTGTTTTTTTATATGTATATAACATTTTTAACTTGAACTTGGGGATTTAGATCAATTAGGAAGTGCAGCATGCACAGTTCAAAGGACAGACGTTAAAGGCTCTTGGGTTGTGTGATTTGAGCAGTTAGTTTTTCTGTATTCGTGGCGACCCTCCTAGGAGAGAGTTATGCTACCCAACTAGCTCTGAAATGCTGCAGATTTTTTACACTGATGCAGTGGGCTTTCTACACCAAATATGGCAGAAGATGTTCCAGAGGAATGTCCATCTTATCACCAACTGAAACAACAGAGTGGAGTGGGAGAGAGGCTTAAGAGAGGCTTTCCTGTTGTGTTTCCAGAGTTCACCTGACTCCCCCTGGAGGCAGCTGTGATGCTGCAGGACACAGAGGACACAGAGGAGGGACACTTTTGTCCTGAGGGCTGCTCCTCTCCTTAAACTGCCCTGACACAGGATCTGAGGACCCTACATGTTGAGCTACACTGAGACTTTTGTTTGAGCATTTCTATTATGATTGTATTTTCCTGCTCAATGTACTTAAACCGCTCCTCGGGGACAAATAAATGGATAATGATTTATTGAAATATTTTGAAATCAATTTGTGGCATTGATGTGGAAACCCCTAAGTCAATACATAATTTCAGAATTTTAGGAAAGGCAGACAAAGAACACAAAGCTCCCCTTCAGACATGGTTAGAATCGGCTGTGGGACTTCCCCTGGTCATGCTTCAACCAGCACAACTCTTCTACTGTGAAAACAATACAACTAGTGGATGTGTTTTATGTGGAATATTTGGAGCCGGGTTTTGCCTTTTGTTCTGGTACTCCATTGTGGCAGCCATTGTTCACGGTTGGAACAAGCTATTTGTAGCTAACAGCACTCCAGGCTAAATGAGAATCGACAGAGAATGAAGCAAACAGCACTCGGCGAAAACCGCAAAACAGACAAATAGTGCCTTTGTGCTGGATGTTTGTGGAATAGACAAGTCCCAAAATGGATCCTTAGCCGGGTATTTCAGCACAAAGGAGAGGGAGACCAAAGTGCACTTCTGGTGGAATACAAAAACGCAAAAATTCAAAGTAAAAAAGCTCAAATTATATCAAAAGACACAGTATTTATGGGGTGTTATTTCATTTCTAATAAACTCGTGGACAATATTTGTACAAGCATATATTCTGGACAAATCAGAGCACTAAAATAGCAAGTTCTGTCAAGTCTCCTCTAGGGATGCACTGGTATTGGGACATCGAGACATTTACTGGATCGGATAGCGGCTTCCAACTGTTGGGTGAATATTGGTTGATTTAAAACTACTTACTTGTCGTAGTTAGCCCTGGAAGTCTCAGTGTCTGAACTTTTATTTATATAAAGGAAATAAATACTATATGTAATCTCTGGACTGCACTGGTATCGGTGGATATCGGGTATGGGCCGATACATAAAGCTATAGTATTGAAATCGGCATCGGAACTGAAAAAGCTGGATAACAGATACTGCTTTGCAAAGAATGCTCCACAGTATGGCATTAGTAATTCCCCCTTGCATGTGGACAATTGTAGTTGTTCTAGTGCAAAATAAATAAATAAATAATAATAATAAATAAAATTAAAACTGCAAGCAGTGATAAAGGCCCTCGCCACCCTTGCGACCGCGGGGTTCACGCCACCGCGGAGTTCGCGCCACCGCGGAGTTCGCGCCACCACGGAGTTCGCGCCTCTCGTTCTCGCTTACATCGCCCTTCCTCCAAAAACAGCAACTGAGTAATACTACTCCATTCATTCCAATGAGAGCATTTATGACATTTTCACGCCTGCACGGTTCGAAATAGAGGTATGTCTTCATTGGCTTTTTTGTTCAGTATAATGAGTGGAATATGTGTACCAAATTTCAATGGTCAGTGACAAAGTACATTTTTTCATCCCAGTTAACCAAAACCCATGTATTTCAATGAGAAATGTCGGTCGTTGCCATGGCAACACACTTGCAAATAGAGGTATGTTCTCCTTGGCTTTTTTGTTCAGTATGGAGATAGGGATGTCCATGCCAAATTTCAAAAGTTTTTGACAAGGTAAAATTTTTTGGGTCCCATTCAAAATTTCCAGGGGGCGCTGTGGAGCAATGGATCGTCTCATCTATGTAAACTGTATATCGTTACATTCAGATAAACATTGTGACCAAAATGTATATTAATGCCGGTTAACAAGACGCTGCATGTTTGAGTTACGTACAATTTAATACTTGAAAAAACGCCATTTTTCTTTGCATGTTGGCCACACCCACATTTTATGACTTAGAAAAATCCAAGTGAGTCGCCTTTCATCCCACATGGGTCTAGTTTATTTTCACCAATTTGCAAGTTTCTTGAATGAAAATCCACAGCGTAAAAAATCCAAACGTGAGAGTTAAAATTTCAAAAAAATTGTGTTCCGCCCACAATGGCCGACTTCCTGTCGGGTTTAGGTGGGGTCATAATGTAATTTTTTACTTGTCTTGACATGTTCTATGGTTCTACCAAATTTCATTTGTCTACGATGAAAAACGTCTCTCATTGACGTAATGTATTTTGAAGTTTGAGGTGGCGCTACTGAGTCATTTTGAAACATAAATTTTTTGCACATCAAATTACACATTTGTTCACCAACCTTGAATTTTAGGTCACAGTTGGATTAGTGCAGAGCATCTATTTAGCCGACAACAAAGTCCAGTACTCTGAACCCCATTCATTTCAATGACACATTTCTGACCATTTCCACGGTTACCATGGTAACATAGTTACAAATAGAGGTATGTTCTCATTGGCTTTTTTGTTCAGTATGTCAAGCCACATCTTCATGTCAAATTTCAAATGTTTATGACAAAGTAATTTTTTTGGTCCCATTCAAAAGTTCAAGGGGGCGCTGTGGAGCAATGTAATGTCTAACCTATGTAAATTGTATATGTATGCACTCAGATCAAGATTTTGAACAAAATGTATATTAATGCCGGGAAATAGGACAATGCAGGTTTGAGTTACGTACCATTTAATACTTCAAAAAATGCCTTTTTTTTTGGCAGGCTGGCCACGCCCACAAATTATGACTTAGAAAAATCCAAGGTAGGAGATTGTAATCCCACATGAGTCTAGTTCATTTTCACCAATTTGCAAGTTTCTTGAATTAAAATCCACAGCGTAAAAAATCCAAACGTGAGAGTTAAAATAAAAAAAAAAATGGTGTTCCGCCCACAATGGCCGACTTCCTGTAGGGTTTAGGGTGGGGTCATAATATAATTTTTTACTTGTCTTCACATGTTCTATGGTTGTACCAAATTTCATTTGGCTACGATGAAAAAGGTCTGTCATTGCCGTAATGTTTTTTTATTTTTGAGGTGGCGCTATTGAGTCATTTTAAAACATTAATTTTTTTGCCCATCAAAATAATTAATTTTTCACCAGACTTGAATTTTGGGTCCAATAAAATTGAGTTTTCGTTAACGTTCAAGGGGTCAAAAATGGAGTCATTGTCGCAAGGAAAATAAGAATAAAAAGAATAATAATAATAATGGAAACTCATTTTTTCCCCTTTTTTTTCCTCCTAAACCATAAAAGCTACAGTCATGTGACTTTCTCACATTGTGCCCCATCACAAATAAGGCCCCTGTGAATTTTTTAACAAGTCCACGACAAATCACTTGTCTGCTACGAATTTTTGAAAATGAAATTTGAAGAGGGCGCTAGAGAGGCATTTTGTGAGATAAAGCCATGATTTGCATATCATTGTGTTCAGTTCACAAATGTGCATAAACGCTGTATTAGCGTTTTCCCAACAAAAAATGTGTGAAAGAGAAATATTTTATTGAAATATTCCAAAAATTGCGATTTTGTATAAAATTCCCCATGACCACACCCAAAGTCATATTCAAATATAATTGATGATCTTTAATCTCACATGGGTTTAGTGGGATTGGGCCAAATTTGAAGTGTTTGTGATGAAAACTGTGCGAGGAGATGTCCTGAATGTGAGGGTGTGCGCTTTTGTCATCACCGGGTTTGATCCAATATGGCCGACTTCCTGTACATTTTAGGGCGGGGCCATAATTTCATTTTTGTCATGTCCCGACATGTTCTATTTTATGATGCGAGTTTCAGATTTTTACGTCGACTTTTTTCCGAGTCGGGCTCCCATAGGCCCCATGAAAATCAAAGTTTGAGGTGGCGCTATCGAGTCGTCTTTCGTTATTTTTTTTCGCGGTCTTCGGTGACAATTAGAGCTTGGCGAGTTCTAATTTTTGACACCACTCACTGGCATGTCGGGGCGTGTTAACCACTTGATTTTTGCCATTTTCCCCGTTTCGGACGCGGTTTTAATGAGTCCCTCGCCGGGACGTTGTCTCCGGCTCGGGCCTAATAAAGTCACTGACAGTTGAAAAAAAATCATAACTGTTTTGTTTATAAATATTTTTCTTTTATTTTTTCAGAGCATTTAGAACGACCCTTCCGACATTAATATGAGCAAATACAGCACCGAGGAACGAACCCTCATTGTACAGTGGTACTTTGAGTCACATGGGTCAAATTCAGAAAGTGGTGTTACCGTCGACATTTTAATACCAGAGATGCCCCAAGTGTAAATGCCATTAAAGGAATAATAAGTGGTTTTCAAAGACAGGGGGCAGTATGTGATCTCCCGACACCTGACTAGTCCCAATTTCTTCTTCAGGTGTTTATGAATAAACCTCAGACAATAAATGACTTAAAACAGAATATCGAGGATCAAATAAGAGCCATAAGCCTGGAAATGCTTTCAAATGTTATGCAAAGTGTGTTGGATCAGGCTAGTCAGTGCCAAATGGAAAATGGTGGACACTTAAAAAACAATATTTTAAAAAATTGGTCATTTTTCCTTCCCCTAGTTTAAGTAGTGATAAGTTCAAGTGTAAGTGAACAATTATAACTGTATATATCGCCAAAAATCTCGGAAGATTCAGTTTACCTACTGCTAAAATTTGGTGAGTATAACTTAAGAATTATAGAAACTACTGAAGATTTAAAAGTGTCAGTCACATTTGGGCCACCCTGTATGAGCGGGGTCGCCTCCCCACAGATCTGACCTGTAAGATGTGACCCATCTCCAGATAGATATGTTTAATGACATCGGGTTTAATGTTCCAGGCAATAATATGTACATCTCCATAGAGGCGAGCAGATGACTGAACCATTATCCCATAGTGTTCCATGTGCCCAGTTTCAAATGATCCAAGTTACATCATCAACAACTTGTCCATCATGTCCAATGTTTAGTAATTAAGAATAAATCAGCATTACAATTGTTATCAGTAAAAGCTATATTTGATTTGAACATGTTTACCTTGTATCTGGGACATAGTTTGGTCATGTTTTTGGAATTTAAAATCTAAATCTTACCAACAGTTTCTTTAAAATCTATCAAAACTTTCTCATTTCACCTCTTTTAACTCTCAAAACATCACGACGCATTGACTTCTGAATCCTATATTTCTTACAACCCTGCCTCTGTCCCTTCTTTACTTCACAGTAGACCGCTTCTAATCAAATGTGCTTCCCGATGCGGGCGTGGGCGTCCATCTTGGCTGTAGCTCTTATCTGTGGAGGTCTGACGCTCTCCAGACCTCCTCCTGTCAGGCTGAGTTAGAGAGTTCCTCTGAGCAGCTCCTCCTGTCTCCAGACCATGGGGAAATTCAAGGTCTAAACTGGAAACACATTGGACCACAGAGTTATGCATCTCTGTTAAATCACAAGCTTTGGCAAAACTTTGTGACTGTGGACCGGCCCCAATATTTCAGAGTAAATCAAAGACGTAAATAAGCCATTACAGTTGACTCCGGTTTGATCCCTCGTGCTGCTTTGCTTCAGCTTCACTCAGTGTCCGTGCCACATTCTTCCTACTGAACCTCTTTGATAAATACATAAATAAATAAGCTGTTGTTAGCTATTGCTTTGTGGTCAGAACACAGACGTCATGCGCTCAGTTAACTACGCTTGCAACTGTGTTTTTAGACAGAACTTTCAAAACCTTAAAAGTATGTAAAAAAAAAATCAAATTTTCTGTTGTGTTTCAACTATTTCTCCCACAATGGTGTCACACTGCCACTGGTTCATCACAAGAGCATTCGATCTGAGAGAGTTGCTGGCCCATGTGAACTCAGCTGCTTTCTGGACCAGAGCAAACAGAAGTTCTCTCAAACTGGAGCGGCTTCTCTCTCAAACTGGACCGGCTCCTTTCTCTGGACCGGCTCCTCTATCTAACTGGAGTGGCTCTTCTCTCTGGACCGGCTCCTTTCTCAAACTGGACCGGCTCCTCTCTCTCTGGACCGGCTCCTCTCTCTAACTGGACCGGCTCCTCTCTCTCTCTGGACGGGCTCCTCTCTCTAACTGGACCGGCTCCTCTCTCTCTGGACCGGCTCCTCTCTCTCTGGACCAGCTCCTCTCTAACTGGAGTGGCTCCTCTCTCTGGACCGGCTCTTCTCTCTCTGGACCGGCTCCTCTCTCTAACTGGAGCAGCTCTTCTCTCTCTGGACCGTCTCCTCTCTCTAACTGGAGCGGCTCCTCTCTCTAACTGGACCGGCTCCTCTCTCTCTGGACCGGCTCCTCTCTCTAACTGAAGCCGCTCTTCTCTCACTAGAACGACTCAGCTTCTCTCTCTGGAACGACTCCTATGTCTGTCTCTCTGGAGCGACTCACTCCTCTCTATGAAGTGATTCCTCTCACTCTCAAACTGTTCCTCTCTCTAACTGGAGCAGCTCCTCTCTCTCTGGAGCGACTCTTATCTCTCTTTGGAGCGGCGCCTTTCTCCTTTGGAACGACTCTTATCTCTCTCTGGAGCGGTTCCTCTCTCTCTGGAGCGGCTCCTCTCTCACCAAAGAGGCTCTGCTCCTCTCTCTGGACCAGCTCTTCTCTGTCTGGAGCGGCTCCTCTCCTTCTGGAGCGGCTCTTCTTTCTACCTTGAGCGGCTCTTCTTTCTCACTGGAGCAGTAATGAAATGTTGTATAGAACGAGATCACTGCACAATTACATAGAAAAGACAAGCAGCTCCAATCAGATCATTTAAACTTCTCTAGTATCTCACTGCACTTTTGCCAAGTTATAACTCTGAACCGCTTTCCATATTTCCACCCATCAAAAAGTTTTCTGAAAGCCACTTTAGAGCAGCACTCGTCCTCCTTAAAATCCCTACCTTGTCGGTCACAGAGAGATGAAGCTAACCAGCGCGGCCTGTCAGACGTGGACTCCTGCGATGAGATACTCCCAGAAGCCCATTCCCCCGGGCTGTTTGGAAAAGCGCAGCATTTGAGAAGACTGGCCCCGGGTCACAACCACACGGAACACTGAAGCACTCACAAACGCACGCACACACGCGGTTTACAAGCTGTTTGGGGATGCTACATTGGGTCTAGTAAAAATAAGATAGCAGAATTTTCAGATTTTCCATTAATTACATCTGTTTATTGCACGTAACATGGTCCATTGTGGGTCAGTCATAATCTGAGGGACTTCTGTCGGTGCATTTGTTTGCCGTATGCTCATTTTCAAGCACGTTTTTTCTATATTTTAGCTAAATGAATCACAATATATTGGCCCCTTTATCGTTGGCGAGCATCAAGTTGTTCAAAAATAGGGACAAGTGAGACATTTCTTGTATAAAATTGGGACACATCAATGGTTTTGCATAAATCTGCTGGGACAGGGGACACAAAGCTCAAAACTGGGACTGTCCCGGGTAAATAGGGACGTCTGGTCACCCTAGTTTATTAGTGTGTGAAAGAACTCCGCTCATCAAAAGGCGCTGTACCAGATTTTTACTGTCTTAAGAATCATGCAAAACAAAACTAGTTCATTTTAAATGGTTTGCAGTGGTCCAAAGTTATTCCTCACTTAACTTATGCATTCTGAACATCCTAATTATTCACCATGATGAGTTCATAAGAGGCCAGGGCATAGTTTTCTGTACAGTACAGAATGTGTTCAGCCAAATTTACATAAATGTTGGATCGCAGTGTGACTCTAAAGTGCTGTATGTTTGCAAGTTTTCTCCCCGACAAAACCCACAATGTCGATGAAACGCTCTGCACCGACAAATTTCAGAAACGCTTTCGGACCGTGCACGAAGAGGCGCCTCTGTGGATACCGCTGCGGCAGAGGCACGTGAACAACATATTTAAAGCGATCATCGAGGAAGAGGAAGAGAATATACGAAGGTTTGAACTTTGAGAGTGTTTAAACGAGAGAAATGTGAGAAAAAGTTCATGTCTGTCTGAGAAAAGTGAATAAAGTGTGTGGTGAGGGGTTTTCCAGCCTTAAAACATATAGAATCCTTGTAAAAAATAAAAAATAAAGCTGAATACTTCTTGGATTTCGCCAATTGTGGGTTATTTTTAGAACGTGACCCCCCGATAAACAAGAGACCACTGTAATATATTTGTACTGCTTCAAGACCTATTTTTTCCCCAAATATATTGAAAAAAAATGGGTATAGGCAACTTGAATCAATGTTCTTTTTTTTTTTTTGTACATGAAAAATAGTCTCTGTGCTTCATTTTTGTCTTTGTCACATTAAGTTTTTTTTTTTTTTTTTTTGCAAAATTGTCCTTGTCAAACCCGGTACAGGTGTGAAAAATCAGAGAGAAGTCAGATTATTCACATCAAATGGAACGGTTTACATTTCCATAATCAGATAACTCCAGAAATCAGATAACGATGAGATTTTTTAGTGTGGATGCAAACACAGACATTGACCTACATTCATTTCCTGGACACTTAACCTTAACCACTGTCACTACTCGGCTAACCTTTGTCTATTTTAAACCGTATCTGAACTTTAAACCCGCTGTTGATCTAATTCTAAAGGACCTCATTTCCGTCATGCGGGTCCTCGTGATTAGAGTAGTGTGTGTACGGTTTTTAAGTCCCCAAAATGTGATGAAAACCAGTCGCCGTGTCCCCCTCAGACCGGAGCCTAAGTGGTGCTCTTCCCCCGGGGGGGTTGCAAGGCTGTTCCTCTGCCTCCCCTCACCCCCTCCTCTCCCCCTCTGGCGTCCGGGCTATCGGCTCAGAGATCAGCCATTTGCAGAGTCAACAGATGTATGGGAGGTCCGCTGCAAAAAAGAAGCATCGGATAGGTATTGAAAAAGGTGCAAACGTGCGATGGGAGCTGCGATGCGCCAAATGATGGGAGGAAACATGGCAATCGTGTTACTTTTTAAGTGATAAAGTGGAGTAATAAAGTGGAACTAAACAGTAAACCAACATTTTTTTACTGCTTAACTTCGTATGTGGTGTTTTAAATGTATTGTAATTACAGTTCCTATTGGCTGGGATCCAGAATAAACACTTCTTCAATACTTTATAAAGATGTGAGTAGGATGCTCAGAATACATAAGGTACAATACAGTAAAAGTGGAGCAACTTGAACCACTGCAAATCGTTGAAAATGAACTAGTTCTGCTTTTCATGCTTTTAAAGACAGTAAAAAGCAACACCTTTTATTCGTGTATTTCCCATCAGTTCAAGCATGTTTGGTGCACACTCTTTGCATTCAACAGTTCTCTAATTAAACCTCCCTAACTTTAAACAACACAGAGAAGAATTGCCTTTTTGGAGCTTTCTACCATATTATAACATTGTTTCCTCATCAAAAACATGCATGAAGAAGTTTTAGACGTCATCCACGCATGTTTGAGTAGTTATTGATCTCTCCCGGACTCTATTCGACCCCTCCTTACCCTCCTTGCTCCCACTCCTTGAAGTTACATTTTAACATAGGGCCCCTTATTTGATAGGAGCAACACAATTCGTGCATCCATTGAACTTGTGAGTTTGTGGTGAGTTTTTGCTTGAATTTCTTTGCAGGACGTCAGAGCGGCCTCCCAGATCTTCAGTTTGGATGTAAACTGCCTCATGCCCTCATAGATCTTTCACTCGTGGATGGTCCAAAGGTTCTCAATAGGGTAGACGTCCGGGGTGGATGGGGGGCCAGACAGTTTCTCTTCTTTTATGCCCATAGCAGCTAATGATGCAGAGGTATTCCTTGCAGCATGAGATGATCCATTGTCGTGCATGAAGATGATTTTGCTACAGGAAAGCACAGTTATTCTTTTTGTACCATGGAAGAAAACGTGGTTTGTTAGATACTCCACATACTTTACAGAATTCATTTTCACACTTTCAGGGACCTTAAAGGGGCCGACCAGTTCTCTCCCCACGATTACGGCCCAAAACATGACTCCACCTTTGTTGGGCAGAGCCTTGAACGTCTTCATGTACTTTTGGGCAAACTGGAGCTGTTTCTGCTTGTGAGTATTGGTTAAGGGAGGCCGAATAGAAGGTTTATCCTACACCTTGATGTTCTTGGGACTCCAGAGGCACCAGCAGCTTCAAGTACCTGTTTGTAATGACATTTTAGCAGCTGCTCTCTTAGTCTGATGTATTTGTCTGACAGAGACCTTCCTGATTGTGCCTTTATCTGCACGAGTCTGTGTGTTCTGAACCAGCTCCAAATCTCTTGATAGTACGATAATCATGCTTAAGCTTTCGTGAAAGGTTTTCATACCTTGTCCAAGCTCTAGAGAGATCCTTTTTCTTTCCCATATTGCTTGAAAATGGTGCTCTGCTTAATAATGTGGAACGTTCTTCTTAAGTAGCTTTTCCTTTAATTGGACTTACGTGGCAAACTAATTGGCACAGGTGTCTGAGATTGATTTCACCGACTCAAAGAGCCCTGAGACGCAATACCATCCATGAGTTTCACTGGAAAACAAAAAAAAAATCTACCTTTACTTTTACCTTTGGAAGCACAATTTACATAATAATTTGGAAAGCAGTGTAATTTGTCAAAGTCTAGTTTACAAATTGAACACTGGTTACAAGCAAAATGATCTGTAATGTCAAGTAACAAAGATATAGGCCTATGTATGTTTTGTTTTTGTGCATTATTTTTCCCTGCAGTGATTCTATCCTGACAGACTCCCTAAGTGCCCCTCTCCCTTTGGGGCCGGCCCTGCTGTTCCTACTCCCCCCCCACGGCACGCTCGCACACACACGCTCTCAAATGGCTATCGGCGTCAAGATCAGCCATTTCCAAAGTCAACAGATGTGATGGGGGCGGAGAGGGTGTGTGTGTGTGGACTGGATGGAGGGTCGGGTACAGGCAGACGCTCTATTTCTCTCTCTCTCTCACGCCTAATGCAATAAGAGCTGTGGGCCGCACTCAGGGGAGCACATTCTAATCTCCACATACAGAAAACCATTATGCGCAATTGTTACCACTTAGCGTCTGATTGGAGAGAGGAGAGACAGAGGAAGACGCTGTAAGTGATGGGTTTTGTTCTCCTGAATGATTGATAGACGCAAATGTAAGGTTTATGTTCTGAAAGGTGAATTTTGATAACTATGCAAATGAGGTGCAGTTAAAGGCCCCGTACCTGTTTTTTTTATGATGTATTTGAGCAAAATGTGTCTTGATACTGTCTAAGCATCTCGTGAGGTGAAAATAAACCCGATAAATGTGTGTGTTGGTGGTAGTTGGAGGGGTCAGTGGTGCAGATTTTAGGAAAAGCAGCTGAATCAGTGACAAGGAGAGATCGGTAAAACACTGAAACATGCACAGATGACATCTGAAACCTCTTCAGGCATGTTTTTGAGGGAACAAAGTTATAATGTGGTAGAATGCTCCAAAAAAAACAAAAAAACAAGTGTCCATAATACATTGATACTTGTAAGAGATATTGGCAGTGATCATTTTCAGGATCGGTTTCTTTAGGGTTACGCCAATAAACTGATGTGAGTAGACTACTGTACAAACCAATCTTTATTCACTCAAAACTTCTCGTCTTATTTCAACTCTTATATACTTTTAGAGTCGTTCCAAAGTTTCTTGAGTTTCAAAATGCTGGTACATATTTGAGTTTTTTTTCCAATTCACTTAATATTTCACTATGGAAGATGATATACTCAATGTTCTACCCCCAAAACTCCATCAATCCATCCATCTTCTTCCACCTATCTGGAACCGGGTCGCGGGGGCAGCAGTCTTAGCAGGGACTCGCGGACTTCCCTCAACCCCAGACACGGCCTCCAGCTCCTCCGGTGGGACCCCCAAGGCGTGACCAGACCAGCTCAGAGACATAGTCCCTCCAGCGTGTCCTGGATCTCCTTCCGGTGCGACGTGCCTGGAACACCTCTCCAAAACTACACTTTTATATTCTCCATATCACATGCTAAGCACCTGTACCTGATTTTCTTGTGCTCTTTACATTGTTACAACCCGATTCCACAAGCGTCGCAACGAACGTAGAGACCAGCGCAGGAACTTACAGGTGCATTGTGGGGTCACCGTGGGTTACCAGTCCTAACAGGATGGTGGAGGCCATCAACACTCTCTCGCACACACTCGACTCTCTGTCATGGTGCATTTTCAAATACTAAACAACATTACTGGACAGAGATTGGAAAACTATATGGAAAAAACAGCACTGACACTATCCCAGACAATTGTTTCTGAGCCATGCTGCAATATCACAGCCGTAGAAAAGACGAAGCGGATGGGGCTAAAAGTTCAAACTAAATTCATGGTTTGAAATCAGGCACAGGCGTTTTAAAGTGGGACTTAAAAACCTAAGCTCCAGTAAACTGGGCAGTACCTGGAGGACTGAACAAAAGACTTGAGCGTGGAGGAAGGGCGGGGTCTGGAGGTATAAGGAACAGTGTGATTGGTCTGACAGGTATCCACACTTCAAACTCCGCCCCTGCAGCAAAGTATTTGTAATCAGAAACACCTGGTTGGAATAAAGGCAGTGCTGTGTGATGTCACGTAGCACTTGGAATAGCAGAGGTCACCGAAGGACGCTTAGAATTCAACGTTTTCGACCAGAACGTTCCAAAAGTGCCTAAATTTGCCAGGAGCAGTAGATAATGCTATTCAAACAGCATATACACAGTTTAGTAGCAAAAAAGCGGAGTCAGTGATTAGTTCCACTTTAAGACGTCGATAATGCATTTGTTATACAATCTCTCACCCTCTCCTTCACTTATTGTTTGGCGGTATATGTGGGATCTAGATTCAGAAGGATTTGGAGTCCTTGGCTGCATGCAAACACATCAATAGTCCAGGGTCGTACTCAGAGGCGGGCTTACGGCTTTTGGATTATTATTGAAGATAGTTTGTGTACTGCGAGGGTAAGACTGAACTCATAATGCAAACAATGATGTGAGTAAATCGAGATGGCGGGTACGTTCTAATTAATATGTGAGACTGGTCTGTGAGGCGGCAAACAACAGCAAAACACAGCCTTATTTTAAAAGCTGCGAACCCTGTAGTTTAGACCGCTGCAAACGTGTTCTGAAATACATGTGGTTTCTGTACTAGTTTAGCGGTTTAGATTTCAGTCTTCTCCCAGATGTCGATGCTCATGGATGGGCTTAAAATGTGCACTCTGATCAGAACACTACTACTACTATTACTACTACTACTACTACTACTACTACTACTACTACTACTACTACTACTACTACTACTACCATATCAAAACTACTGCCCAAAATTGTTCAGTTTCCCTTAAAAAAAAATCCATGCATACATGATTTAATATCTCTACTGGGCCTATCCATATGAAATAAAACTGGCGTAACGTTAAGTATCTTTTCCACCAACATTAATGAACGAGTTGTTTTTTTTTAAATTATTGTCAGTTGAAAGGACTTGATGCTTTTTCCCCATGTATCTGAGCTAAATGTGTCTTGGCCCAGTACAAATATATTGTATAAGCAGCTCTCAAGGTCAAAATAGGACCACTATGTGCTTTCTGTATCTAATTATAAAGCGATTTATTTGTAGCCAGGATGTGCGTGTTAGCATGCTAGTTTTTATCAGCATTTGCGATAAAAAAATTAGGATGGTTGTAATGCATAAGGAAAGTGAGGAATAACTTTGCACTTCTACAAAATGTTTAAAATGAACTTGTTAGGTTTTTCTTAAAATGTTAAAAATCTGGGTTATAGAAAAAGAAATGATATTTCCTCGTACTGATTAGATTCGATTTTAATTTTGTCTTTTTTTTAGAAACCAATCATGTTCATTATACATTTTTCTGAATATAAACAATACAAACTTTTAATCATCGCCACATGACCCAAAATCTTTAACTATGTTCCAAACCACATGCTTTTATTGACAGAGGACTGGCTGTGCTCCGTTAAAGAAGAGGTAAAACGCAAAGCTAAATCGACTTTTTGGAGCTTTCTACGATGTTCCCTCATCAAAAACATGAAGAGGATTTAGATGTTATCTTTGCGATCTCTCCCAGGCACTATTTGAACCCTCCTTAAGGTTAGCAGTACGATTCTGTCCAACACTCAGCTCGCAAGCCTCGGGGCCCAAACATAGCTGCCCGTTCAAATCAATGGCCCGAGTCTTTAGATTAGCCTTCAGCAACGAGGCACATCCGGTGGCTGTCCTGCCCTCTGACCACGCACAGTAATGGTCTTCTTCCACGCAGTCTCACGTACCACATGACCACGCTGTCTGACCAATCAGAGCGAGAGTAGCTAGAGCGGAGCAGAACCGAAGCAGAACCAAAGCTAACGATTTTTTTAAAAAGCTGTTTTGAAGACAACTGGAGAAGTTTGAGGTGAGAAAAAGTTTATGAGCTGAAAATAGTAGGGCCATTAAAGGTTGAATAGGGTCATTAAGGCTGAAACTGGAGACAACAGCTGTTTACAGTTTCAGTGTAGTTAGCCCCTCCCTTCAGATAGATATAAGGCAGTGGCCACCAGCAATCTGACCAGAACTCTCCTCACTCCTACAACGATTTGTCCAGTTGACAGATTTAAACTTCGTCTGTTTCATTTTTGAAAGCTGTAGGTCCCTGTCAGTCACTATTAGCTGAACACGAGCAGTTTGTAATTACACTGTATGAGAAAAATGCTGTCTGGGCTGCTGCAGTACCACTGGGTGGCCACTAATCAAACTCGAGACAGATCTAAACTAGCAGAACCCAGTTATTTTAATAGATCCATGATACTCCTGCATAATATACAAAAACAGGATATAAAGAATGTAATATAATGTAATATAAAGGATGGAGCCTGCGATTGACAGGTGGATCGGTGCAGCGTCTGCAGTGATGCGGTCGCTGTATCGGTCCATTGTGGTAAAGAAGGAGCTGAGTTGAAAGGCAAAGCAATTTACCGGTCAATCTACGTTCCTACCCTCACCTATGCTCATGAGCTTTGGGTAATGACCGAAAGGACAAAATCGCAGATACAAGCGGCCGAAATGAGTTTCCTCCACAGAGTGGCTGGGCGCACCCTTAGAGACAGGCTGAGGAGCTCAGTCACACGGGAGGAGCTCGGAGTAGAGCTGCTACTCCTCCACGTCGAGAGGAGTCAGTTGGGGTGAAAGGATATAAAGCGATATACTACAGCTTCACAAACCTGACATGATGTGCAGAAGTTTCATTAATGGGATGCACGCTGATTGTGTTGTGAAAGTGTTCTGACTTAGTAAGCAGGGACTCAGTGTCAAAAAAAAAAAAAAAAAGGAACATTTAATACATTGTTTTCAGCAAATATAGCTTTTTTAGAATAATAAAAGTTAAAATGGGGAGCTAAATATGTTGTGTTAGCTGTTAATGCCCTGTAGAAGTGGAATACTCCCTCTTCAGAAAGCTCCAACCTGAATGTTGCACTCCATCTGAAATTATAACACCAAATTTGATAATGAACACAACCTATTGTGTCAGTATATTGTTGTTGAACCCTCCAGGAGCCTGCTGGTGCTTGTCCAGGCCTGCCTCTTAATCCTGGGCTTTACCCTGATCGCTCTGCACTTGACTCGGGGTCAAGGTCTGATTAAGGCTGCGTTTAAAGTGAACGGCTCCAGAGCATCGATCTCATCAGCATTAACATAACTGCAGCTAAAGTGGCCGCTAATGGACGTGATCCATATGGTGCTGATGCCCCGGGGCCCCATGGGAGGGAGGGGAGGAGGAGGAGAGGAGGTGGAGAGGCAGAGGTGAGGAGGGGGAGGGACACGGTTAGTTAATGTTGCACTGAACCGTGGAAGTGTGAAGCCCGAAGGCAAAAACAACTGTACTCGATTTTCATGTGAATCAGTGGAGCAGAAAGAGTCCAATACTAGAACGAGAGCGGCCAACCTGTATAGCAGCTGTAACATGTACCAGGATATTTGGAGCACCTACATTCACCAAGTTTCTAATCTTTTACTTAAATTATTTTTTTTTTCTCCTTTTTTTAACTATGTTATAACATTGTTTCCACCTCAAAAACATCCCTGAAGAGGTTTTAGATGTCATCCATGCATGTTTGAGTATGTTAGCGAACTCACCCGGGCCCTTCACAAAAACCCTCCTTACTGTTAGCTGTAAGATTCTGTGCAATACTCAGCCCAGAGCCCTATGTCATCCACGCTCCCACACGACAATTCTCCATAAATATACAAAATCATGATTAAAAACTGTACACAACAACTTCACAAACCTGATGCGACGTGCAGTAGTTTCATTAGTAAGATGCACATTGTGTGGAGTGACAATGCGGGAGCAAAGGGAAAGGAGACTCAGAGTGTCAAAAATGAAAGCACAATTTATAAAACATGTCAATATGGAAATGCAAGCCCACTCATGGTAAGGAAGCTTTTTTCTGTCTAATACACAAGACACAGAAACAACAACAAAAAATGTCCTTTTTTGTGTATTTTAAGTTACATACTGTGGCTTTAACAGTTTAAGATGTCAAGCTGAAGTTAAATCTGTCATGTGATTTCACTTTGGGTTTTGTAGAATGTTGTGATGTCATCTGAAACACAGCAAAATAACTAAAGAGATAAACTGTTATTTAGACACTATTTTGTAGATGTTTCATTTCAAGTTTTAGTCCTATGGAGGGTAGGGCCTCAGTCGCCTCTTTTACCTAGGCCCCCCTGGTGTCTCCTCTGGCTCAGGCATCTGGGTTTGGATCTGACTGTACTACATTTCTCACACTTACTGCATGTAGGTCTAGCTCTTACAGTCTTTTGCTGTACACTGTGCGGACGAAACCACACGAAACATGATTATTCTGGGGTGTTTCATTCAAATTGTGCCCAAACAAACAACCTCCTCAATGTAACGTTGATAAATGAAGGAAGATATGTTTTTGCACTGACATTGTTCTTTTTATGAAGGGGAATTTTCCACAGTTTCCGCTGCATTGTGTCTGGCAGATATGGTAATAATACTTGTTAATCATTCTTTCACAGTATGATGTATGAGTTCATGCTCCCGACAGACTGAAGTCACACCTCTGCTGTGAAAATGAAGCTGTGTGTGTGGGCGTGTATTTGTCACATTGTGGGTTTTATGGGGACCTCCTTCTCTTAGGGAGACAAAAAACAGGTCCCCATGTAAATCCTTCGTTATAAGATTAGAACAACATTATTTATTTTATAGAACGTACATTATTGTGAACGCAGTGCTTGTGAATAGAGTCCGTCTGATACTCGTACCTCAATGTAACCCTCTATATAATCTTTTGAAGGACATACATTATTCTGGTAATTGCTCATAAACTACAACACGTATAGATCATAATTGTACATTTCAATCATTGTAAACTGCAATATTCATTTAAAAATTTTCACATATCTAAGCAAAATGTCTGCTGTGTACTGTCTGCATCTAAATATAAACCGTTTTAACGTCTGATAATCAAGAAGTGTGTTAGCATGCTAGTTGTTGTGCGCATTACTGTGACGCAAACTGTGCTCTAGCCTCTGAAAAAGCTTATAAACTCATCGCTGTGAATAATTAGGATGCTCAGAATGCATAAGGTAAGTGAAGAATAACTTTGAACCACTGCAAACTCAAACTTCAATTGCAGGAAAACTCGGGCAGGGCCGGCTCTAGCTTTCAGGGGGGCCCTAAGCTGAATTTGTCTCTGGGGCCCCCGGTAGCAGATGTCTCCTGTCTCAGCTAGTGGTGATACACATTTGACACATTATGACTCTGCTCTCATCACCTTGACCAGTTGTATTTGAGTTTATATGACCAAAATCAGACTGAAAACATCCAGAATGTCACAACTACCATAGTCACAAGAACAGAACACAGACATGTAAGAGGGGTCAAGAATTCTAGACAAGTTTCTGGTGGATTTTAATGTGTTTCAGTTGGCGACAGTGGGCTTACATTTATATTTTAAGGGTCCTTGCACCGGCGTAAACACATACCCTCACTACGGCCGGCTCAAAAACAAATGTCGGCAGCAGTAGATCGTTTGCTTCTATAAATATAAAACAAATGTAATTGTTTTAGAGCAGGGGTGTGACATCTGCATGTTTTTCAGAAGATGGATTAAATTTGAGTGAGGCGATAGGTAGCAGATGCTAATAAGTGTCAACAGAAGTGGTGGGGGCCGGCGCCAACACATTTGCAAAGCATTCTGGGATTCGAAGTGTTAGAGGTGCATGTGCTATACTGGCACAATGGTCGGTGGGACAGCTCTAATACATATTTGATATGATCTCGCGGGCCAAATATAATTATATCGAGGGCCAAATTTAGCCCGGAGGCTTGAGTTTGACATGTCTGTTTTAGAGGGATATTTAGGCTGCTGTAAAAACACAAGCTCTGTTCCTAATAAAACTTGATATATTACATTATTTGGGCTCTTGGGGGCCCCCTGCTGGCCTTGGGGCCCTAAGCAGCTGCTTTGTCTGCTTATAGGCTGGGCCGGCCCTTAATACGGGATTACTCAAACATGAGAAACATAGCTATGGGGGAAGACCATTATAATAATGTGGTTCAATCTTATAAACATTTTTGCATAATATGTCTCCTTTAAAACTCCATAAATCAGATTCCATTTAACTTTTTTCCCCATCGATTATGTTGTACTTCATTCATTTCAGATGCGCCTCTGTCTTTGTCCCAGCAATACAAGTAAACACAAGTCTCCCACGTTACTTCAGATGAGACAGGAGAATGCACGCTCATATAGGAAATCTATGGGGCTGCCAATAGCATAACCGTTTTGCTAATTAATGACATTGTATAGAGCTAGTTGATTGTTTCAGCTCCCCCTAACTGTGCCGTCGATAATAAAAATGGACGCTCACTGGTAGACCCCATTATGGTATTACGACTCCCCGATCGCTAAACAAACAATTAGCATGTGCAGCAGAGGGAGTGCAGCCATCCAGTAATTCCTCTCCACATTTCTGCACAACGATGTATCAATCGAATGCAACACAGTAAAAACGCCGCACGGTTAGTTCACATGCAGAGCTCACTTCTCTGTCAAATTCAGAGTGGTTGCACCTGATTTTTGCACTTGTATTTGGCTAAAACTTGTCTTGCTTCAGTCAAAAGTATCGAAAATCAGATACTAATCATTGCTAAAACTGTTATCGAAACTACATACCGTATTTTTTGGACTATACGTTGCTCCCGGAGTATAACCAGCCAAAAAAAATGCAAAGAAAACATTAATCTCCGGAGTACCAGGGTCACTTGCTGGACTTAGAATAGCTAGTATACACCCATGGACCACTATGTACTGACTAAGGTATTACAAGGCCACATGGTTATATAAAAGAAAGTACTACCATTTAATGTTGAAAATAACATTATATTGTCTAATTTTTTTTTTTTTTATTTTTTTTATTATTATTATTATCAAGGTATTGGAGTGGGTATGGAGTTTATTCCTTAGTAATGAAACTGAGCTTGACAATTCTGACTATACCGCTATTTAAAATGTCCAGATATTAACATAATGAGCCACAGTGTCCTTGATCCGGAGTCCCCAGCCTTTTTTGCACTATGGACCAGAATAATGTAGGTTTTATTTTCACAGACCTTCTACGCACGGCAAAAATAAGTTGTGCATAAAAAATACAACTCGCTATACGGCTGAATCAGTGAGAGCTCTGCGTTGGTTTCTGGTCCCATCAGGAGTGACAATGACAGTGTGTTTCTTATGTCCAGTCTGCTTCGTAATTTCTTTCAAAAAACTCTAAAGGCTTATCTTTAAATCCAGGTGCTTAGTCTCCATGTGCCGAAGCAGTTTTGAAGGTTTCTCCATGTGCCGAAGCAGTTTTGAAGGTTTCTCCATGTGCCGAAGCAGATTTGAAGGTTTCTCCATGTGCCGAAGCAGATTTGAAGGTTTCTCCATGTGTCGAAGCAGTTTTGAAGGTTTCTCCATGTGCCGAAGCAGATTTGAAGGTTTCTCCATGTGCCGAAGCAGTTTTCAAGGTTTCTCCATGTGCCAAAGCAGTTTTCAAGGTTTCTCCATGTGCCGAAGCAGTTTTGAAGGTTTCTCCATGTGCCGAAGCAGTTTTGAAGGTTTCTCCATGTGCCGAAGCAGTTTTGAAGGTTTCTCCATGTGCCGAGGCAGTTTTCAAGGTTTCTCCATGTGTCGAAGCAGTTTTGAAGGTTTCTCCATGGGCTGAAGCAGTTTTGAAGGTTTCTCCATGTGCCGAAGCAGTTTTGAAGGTTTCTCCATGTGCCGAAGCAGTTTTGAAGGACTCTCCATGTGCCGAAGCAGTTTTGAAGGTTTCTCCATGTGCCGAAGCAGTTTTGAAGGTTTCTCCATGTACCGAAGCAGTTTTGAAGGTTTCTCCATGTACCGAAGCAGTTTTGAAGGACTCTCCATGTGCCAAAGCAGTTTTGAAGGTTTCTCCATGTACCGAAGCAGTTTTGAAGGACTCTCCATGTGCCAAAGCAGTTCTGAAGGTTTCTCCATGTACCGAAGCAGTTTTGAAGGACTCTCCATGTGCCGAAGCAGTTTTGAAGGTTTCTCCATGTACCGAAGCAGTTTTGAAGGACTCTCCATGTGCCGAAGCAGTTTTGAAGGTTTCTCCATGTGCCGAAGCAGTTTTGAAGGGCTCTCCATGTGCCGAAGCAGTTTTGAAGGACTCTCCATGTGCCGAAGCAGTTTTGAAGGTTTCTCCATGTGCCGAAGCAGTTTTGAACGTTTCTCCATGTGCCGAGGCAGTTTTCAAGGTTTCTCCATGTGCTGAAGCAGTTTTGAAGGTCTCACAGAGCGACCTCAGCATGTGAGACTCACCTGTAGCGACAAATCCATATTTTAAGTAGGACTCCTGGTATATCTGTGTTTCTTTTTCTTGGAGGTCATAGGCTCTTCTTCTGGCTCCTCAGTTTGACCTTTATCCCTTTGCAAAAAAAGCTCAAGTTTTTGTCTCATTTTCACGAGCTTGTGAGTTTACTTTTGGGCGACGTGAGTCCAAGAGCAGATCTAGCACAGATATAATAAACTCGCCCTTGTATCAAATGTATTTCTGTTGCGATTTCCTGTTAGGATTTTCATTGTATGTCTACGGACGAGCTTATTAGCGTGTCACGAGGGACGGGCGAAAGTTATGACGGAGAAGATGCGGTCGCTGATAAATTATTTACCATTTTTGCGTGGCCCGGTAGCGAATTCGTAGCGGACCTGTACCGGTGGTTGGGGATCGCTGTCCTAGATCGTAACCAAATAGCAAATAGACGGTGCACCTTTTCACCTTTTTATGCAAAACTAGATTCACTTTTCAGAACAAACAGACATAATTAACAACATAAGTTCTGTGATTTGCATTGGCAGCCAGTAACTTACCACACATTCAATTACATGGCAGTCTACCTCTTATGACATTCTTATACAAACTCTGACAGCGCGAGAGAAACAAAGACATTTCATTCACAGAGTAATCGCATTTTTATTTATTTCAGCTTCGAGTTTTGTGTTGCATTCTTTCTGTTATTGCTGCCAACTCGATATTTACATTTCTGCTCTTATGGTTTATTGAATGATATGACTTTGAAATTGGATATAGACTTGGTTCCTTTATTCCAGAGCCAACATGCAGCACATCTGAAGTCTCATTCTCAGGCCTCCTCCGCACTGGACGCGTGAGTCAGCCTCTCAGAATGCATCAACTTTATGTTTAGTCGTCCTCCTATTTTAAAGATATTGTCGAGTGCATATTTCAGTTCTAATTCGGTGAAAATAAAAGGGTTTGAAAGTCCTATATTACACAAAATGGACTCATGAGAGCTTTTAGTTATGTTATAATGTTGTTACCTCATCAAACACATACCCGGCGTTTGTTTCATTCATGTATGTTTGAGTAATCCTTTATTATTAGCTCTGTTCCACCTTGTGATGTCATGCAGTGGTACTTTTCAAGTTACCTTTTAGCTTTAGCTTAGTAGAGATTGGCGATTTCCAGGGCTGAAATCATCCAAATACTAATCCAGTGAGCACTTCTTGTACCACCACATGACATCACAAGGTGGAACAGAGCAGAGTTTCATGCAAGAACTGTTCTGTTCTGTGCTGCTCCGTGTGAAGGTGCTGTGGGCGGGACCTGGTTGGAGATCCCTGATTGGCAAGTTGGCAGCCAATCAGAGCAAGAGGGGAGCTTTCAAAAGGAGAGCTGTGTTGTGCTAGCTCTCACTCGGTCGTAACGTCAGGCAAAGTGGCCAAAAGATGCGGAACTCAAGCAAATGACGGTAGATCAAACGAGGAGCTGGGTGCGGGGTGCAGGTCAGCGTCCGGGGAGAACACAGAGGTGCAGAGACGTAGACGAGGGAAACAATACCGGTGAGGGAGGCTGGGTCTGAGGCGAGGGTCCGGAGCTGGTCCAAAGAGCGGGGTCTGGAAGGTGGCACAAAAATTCAATGAGCAGAAAAATCAGAAAACAGGAACATTACAAAAAGCCGAGCAAGAGTATTCACATAGTACACGCGGACGATCTGCCACCGAGTGTCTGGTCCTGGCTCTTCTTATCCCCAGCAGGTGTAATTGATGAGATGATTGTCTCCAGGGGCGCACAGGAGGAGACAGGAACTCCGCCCAGCTCCGGACACAGACAGGTGAGGGAGGGAAAAAGGATGACACACGAGGCAGGACAGACAGGGATCATGACACACTCTCTGTCCCGTCACAGCTGGAGGATGCTAAACCCAGTCATTTTGGTTGGTCTAGATCAGGGGTCGGCAATCTTTAACACCCAAAGAGCCATTTGGACCCGGTTTACACGGAAAAGAAAACATTGGGAGGCACAAATACTTTTTGACAACTAAAATGAAGATAACACTGTATATATTGTATACACTATATCACTGAACAACGAAAAATAAATAAAAAATATATATATCTGCATAAATATTTATTTTACTTGGTTAATGAGACTCTGCTCACGGCACCTGCAAATCAGGGAGAAGTCACTTTCATCTTTACACGGGACTGTAAGCTGTCGTCTGTGAGGTGTGAGCAGTGTTAGTATTTAACATAGTTCATGGTGGAGAATAGCTGCTCACACACGTATTTGATTTTCTGCACAATTTCACTCTTGTTTTTAAAGTCCGCAAATACATGTTCTGAAATGTTAATGAATGACTCTTTCATATATTCTCCATCTCTGAACAGCTCACCATGCCTGACTCCTTCCTGAGCAGCCACAAAACTTGCATATGTAGTTGAATTTGCAGACTTCACCCACTTCTTGAATTGATTTTTCCTCAGATCAGCCTTCAGCATCAGTCCCGAAAGAGCTTTTTTTTTCTCTCTTCTTCCTCCGGATACTTTTCAGCAAAGGCTGTGTGTTTATTTAGAACATGTCTTGTGATAAATGCGCAGCGTTTTGGCGGGTATACCGGCTTCCACGAGTGTGACGCTTATTTTGACCATCACACATATAATTCAATTTTAATATGTCAAGATAACAATAACCTTCCAATTTAGAACTACAATAAAAAAAGAACTAACACAAATAAAATACACTTACATCTGTTTTCCCAAGTATAAGGCCGGAGCCGCGGGTCCCGAGCCCTGGTGGAGGTGAGTGGGTGCTCTGTACACTTTACATCACGTAGGTTTAAGTTTGTTTATACATACTGGGTTTCTCAGTTGTTGCCACCCTTGTTGTTTTCTCGTATCAAAGCCTTTTTTATTTTATTTTTTTTAGATTAGGATTTAGATTTCTTTCCTCTCTTAGCCCAGATTATTCAGTTAGGCCCTGCTGTGTTATACTTTAATTGTATTCTGTTGGTACAGGCGTGCACCTCCTCCCACCATTATATGTAAAAAAAAGAAAAAATCCATGAATATTTTGGCTCTGGAATAAAATAGCAAAAAATCCATCTTGTCTCATTGTCATTACTTTATATTAGTTATGTCTGTTAGTAAATAAGGGACATAACTTAAAGTATAATTAAAGGTGCACTATGTAACATTTGTGGTGGATGGTTTGCCACCTGCTCGTCTCCATGGAATGTTTCACAGTATTGTTTTAAACTTTTCTATTTTACATTCATTCAATTACAGGTGTTTTTATGCTCAAAAATGCTCGATTGTGTCTGCCTCTCCACAGATCTGACATGTAACTTGTTGAAACTGAATCACATGTTTGACTCCATGGAAAACAAAAATGAGTAGACTCGCCTCTCCACAGCTCCGGCCTGTAACTCGGTGTGGTGGCATCATCCGCTTGTCTCCATGAAGATGTTATTGCTTTTTAATGCAGTGTTTCCTGCCACCAGGCAAAGCTACAGGTCAGGTCTATGGAGAGGTGAACTCGCTCACAGTAAAAATGCATGTTTGCAATGTATTTTTAAACCATAAAATCAATACATGCAAGAGAGAACATTTACAGAACATTCCAGGCAAAGCAATAACATCTCCACGGAGATAAGTAGGTGGTATGTTCCCCACCAGAAAAGTAGCTTAGTGCACCTTTAAACACAAAGCACTTTTCTTTGCCTTAAAGGTGCTGTATATGATGCGATTTTTACTGTTTTAAAAGCGTGTAAAGCAGAATTTGTTCATTTTAAACAGTTTGCAGTGGTCCAAAGTTATTCCTCACTTACCTTATGCATTCTGAGCATTCTAATTATTCACAGTGATGAGTTTATAAGCACAACTTTCAGAGGCCAGTGCAGAGTTTTTTTTTTCTGCGGTGATAAAGCAAATAACACTTAGAACATGAACGTGCACTTTCTGATTACTGGACAATTAAACGCTTTATAATTAGATACAAACAGCACACAGTAGACTTATTTTGACCCCAAGTGCTGCCCATACTGTTCTGGAGCAAGACACATTTTGCTCAGATACAATACGTGGCAAAAAAAAACTGGTACAAGGCCTTTAGTGTTACAAAACCAGTTTAAAATGTATCTTTTACACAAACAGCTCAATTCAAGTCCATTTTGCACCATATGTTTCTTCTAACTAGGTCAAAACTGGGTCAAAAGAGTCATGACCAAACCCCAAGATAAGTAGGTGGTACGCCCCCCACCAGAAAAGTAGCATAGTGCACCTTTAAACACAAAGCACTTTTCTTTGCCTTAAAGGTTCTATACGTGATTTTTTTTTACTGTTTTAAAAGCACAACTAGTTCATTTTATACAGTTTGCAGTGGTCCAAAGTTATTCCTCACTTACCTTATGCATTCTGAGCATTCTAGTTATTCACAGTGATGAGTTTATAAGCACAACTTTTTCAAAACTTTCAGACCGGACAATTAAATGCTTTATAATTAGCTTATTTTGACCTCAAGAGCTGCTTATACTGTACTTTTATATCTTTTTGTTTGATTCAAGTCCATTTTGCACCATATGTTTCTTCTAACTAGGTCAAAACTGGGTCAAAAGAGTCATGACCAAACCCCAAAACCCACATCCCCACATCCTCCGCCGTATCCAGACTGAACAAAGCTCCCTACATCCTCCACTCATAAACTCGCTTTATTACCCTGCGCTCCAAATGATGGTTTACACGTTGCCAAGTGTTGAAAGGTACCTAGCCACGAAACCCAAACAACCAAGTTCCATTTACCGCTCGGCGAACGGTGCAACTGGCATCCGTCACTTATCGGGAGACCTCGTATAAGCTAAACCGCGTAACCCGAGCTCTTAAGGCATCACAGCGCTGCGTCGGCTCGAGACCAGGCCAATCTAAACAAATACGGCAGAATACGGGCCCGCGCGAATGAGTTTTATCTGAAATCTGATCAGAAAGAGTAATTAACGCGACTTCCAGTTATCAACATCGGTGGTAACATCATGGCGTATTGAAATGCAAATGTTTTGAAGCTAAGCAGCGGTCCTGGGTGAGTAACAGAACGATGGTGGTTGAAACAGGAAAGAGATGTTTTTTTTCCCCATATTTGGAGCGGTTACGAGAAGTTGTTGGGAGTAAGTCCGATTCCCGTGACCATCACAGAGTCAGAGCTGTAGAAACATGAACATAAGGCTTATCTGGTTATGGAAACTATCATGCAAGTATTAAATCGTTTGTGTGTAGATTCAGTTTGAAGTGATTTTGCGACAACAATACCGATATGTTGGTTTAATCATATAACACTCTTCTATTTCCATTTTAACTCATGAGTCTGTTCAAAAAGACAAATCTGATGCACAAGACAATCTGGGAATGACTCATGGGTGCACAGACAACGGGTAAGGACAAAATATATCAATAAAATCTCATCAGTATGGACCGATACGATACCGGAACCGATATATCGCCCTTCCCTAAAAAGTAGCTTATTGCTTTTTTTTTAAATTATATTGTTTCATCATAGCGCGACACTAAAGTTATTATTCATTGACTTGCCACTTGTTAGGGGTAAAGCTCATTTTTTGCAGCCACAGCTGTCCTGGGGCAGACTGACAGAAGTGAGGCCCTGACTGCACTGACCACAGGCCTCACAGGTCAGAGGTTAGACAGTGAAACGCTGGAGGACATTCAGACTAATGTTTTGTTCTGGATCAGGAGAAGTTTGTTCCATCTTCTGCAACTGAGACCTGCATGATATGAGAAAAAAAAAGCATGTGGTATTAAATAACAATGTTTTGTATTGCCAACAATATTGTGATGTTTTAATTTCATTGCAGTGAGATCAGTTCAATTCAAACAAAAACTTTCATGTCACCAATTCACGTCAAATGCAGGACCTCGTAATCCTGAATATAGTCTGCCTTTTTGTCCATTTCACTTTCCAAAAATAGTTCATTTCTGTGAAATGGGGAACTTTGTGTTGTTAGACATTTTGATTTTCTTGACATATCAGTTATTTTGTCGTCCAATTATGTGATACTGATAGCTGTGTGATATATTGTGCAGCTCTAGAGCAGATCATTCAGAATTAATACAAATGAAAAAGTTAGTTTCTATCGAATGTGTTACAGTGCAGCATTGAGGTCCTGCCGCTGTGCTAAACCAGGGGACCATTAAAAGCTCTTAAGTCAACACTCAGCATTACTGTAATAGGCCTATTTACTAATTGGAGGACAAAAAAAGAAAAATCTGTTAAAATTATGCCCAATTTGAATTAATTAACTGCAGTTGGTTT
Source organism: Periophthalmus modestus (assembly GCA_019594935.1). Taxonomy (NCBI): domain Eukaryota; kingdom Metazoa; phylum Chordata; class Actinopteri; order Gobiiformes; family Gobiidae; genus Periophthalmus; species Periophthalmus modestus. The sequence goes on along the minus strand of JAIEZT010000026.1, from coordinate 29,678,346 downwards.
GTGCCTAATGGCATATCAATGATGTTTTATGAACTTTTTCCTCTCAAGTAACATTATCTCTCCCTCTCCATACACACACATATATATGCATATATATGTATGGAGAGAGAGAGAGAGAGAGAGAGAGAGAGAGAGAGAGAGAGAGAGAGAGAGAGAGAGAGAGAGAGAGAGAGAAAGAGAAAGAGAGAGAGAGAGTACTGATTAAGCTGCAGGTAAAGGACACATACAAGTTTTTCTTCAGTTTCTCATTCTCAGTGTATAATATATGCACAGGCCCTGAAAGCTCTGAACCTCCAGAATTCACTCCCTGAGCAGCGGAGGCTGCACTAGCACTGGTCCATCCCAGGTGCTGGGGTTTAGGTGGTGACTAATCAGATCAGAGAGAGGCATTTTTAAACCAACTGGATTTCAACATTGAAACTGAAATGATGATCATTCTTGTGGTTCATTCTTGGTTCTAGTTGGAGAATCGTCTTGACAAATAAACACCTAATTAAATAAACAAAGTGGACATCATGACCATCTTTTATTTTATTTTATTTTTTTGTAACTAAGAATAAATCAACATTATAACTGTTATTGGTAAAAGATCCATTTGATTTGAACATGTTTACACATGTTTATACCATGTCTCTAAAAGCCCATGTTGTCTGGCGTTCTTCTGGACGTCTGACACTTTACAGATTCACAGAAGCTCCGCACTGCTCCGGCCTCTGGCTCAAACATGAACAAATATCCTCTTATCTGTCAACAGCGCTCTGAAATCCCATAGTAAGTGAACACAGCGGCGTAGACAGCGCATAATGGAGCTTTCAATCACCCAGCTCTCCGCATTAACACATGATTCAATTACTGAGCACTAATGAATTTAAATGAGCAAAGACTGGAGCAGGGGCCAGCGCGCTAAGTGGATTTGCTGTACAGAAGTGCTCTATATTAGCTTCCATCTTCAGGGACGAGAAGAAGGAGAGATGAGGACCAGTCTGAGGAGAAGAGCTATGATCATGTGTTGAGTGAGGAGTTAGGAGGTCAAGGAGTGGCTGGAGCTTGAGGTTGTACCGTAAAGTGAGAATGGACTGACAATGATTCAATTTACAGGAAACGTCTTTTGCAAAATGAACTTTGAAGGGGCTAAAACAGTTACTTGAGGAACATTATGTTTCTGTGGACAAAATTCTAGTTCTGGGTGGTACCACTGCATTTTCTAGATCTGACACCAAGTAATACTGTGGCAAGTATCACAATATCGACCCAATACAAATGTGTTTAGTATTAAAATTAAATATCTCTATAGACTTCTACCTTGGAGGTCAACATCTTCGCTTCGCCCAGCTTGATCTGATGTAAATTTGTATGTGCAAACTAAACTGTAAAGATATTAAAAAAGGATGAATGCAAAATCAAGTAACTTTCAGCAATGGTGCTCCCCCTACAGTTCATTTATGAGAATACACTGCCAGGAAACAGACTCAAAAGCACCTTTTTCTTTCTTTTTCTTCTCTTTTATATATATTCCATGGGCACTTCAAACACCCTGAAAATACTTACTTTACCATCACCGGAACTAACAACATCTAATAAGGTTAAAAGAATAAAAAATTAAAAAAAATCTATGTGAGAACTGACCTCAGTCACTTTCAATATATTAATATTTTGGTACTTGCCCATCACTACAAAACATCAGTAGGGAGAGTAGAGCTCTTCCAGGACTGGAAGAGCTGGATCGGTGACTGGAAGAGCACCGATCCAGCACTTCCAGTCCTGATACTAAAAACAGTATTCACGGACCAGCTTTGTAAACATTTAAACATTACAAAGCTATAGGACCAACATTACAAGATGAGATTCATACCTATATCAGTATGACTGCATATTCCAACAAAGGAGTAAAGAGCAGAGCAGAAAATCCTCTGCATCATACACTTGGTACAATCATTATACATTTATTCATTCATGGATCTGTTATAAAGGCTGAAGAGTTGTAGACAGCACAGGACTGTTATAGTATTAAATGCATGACAGAAATGTGTTGTTTAGTATTTCATAGTGGTGTGCATCAGGGCAATCAAGGCAAGCAGTGCTTCTCCAATAAAATCTAAAATAATTGCAAAAGTATAATTAAAGAGTTGAAATATGTCTAAATAATCCCATTTTCCATTTACTTCTGCCTCAGCTGTGGTTGTTCATGTGTCGTCTACTTGTGTTGCTGTGCTGTGCTATGGAGGCCGTGCCCCACACTCTCCACATGTGCTTTCACATCCAGAGAGGCCAGACGCTTCTTTTAGACGCTGTGTACTGAGGACCACAGCAGCCTCAAACAGCGTTGAATAAATCTATATTATTGATCCATGGGAATCAGACATCTGAGGAGATTTTTAGTGAGGGCACATCTGCAGCAAGAGACAACAACAGCAGCACCAACTTTCAACACAAATGACTAAAATAACTCACAGTTAGCTTCATGTTTCTAGTGATTAGGTGTTAGTAACACAGGCAGTAATTTAATCAAACATGAGCTAGTTTCAGGGCTAGTTTGTGTGAAATGGAGGATCTGGATGGAGCAGTGAAGTAACAGCGGCTGAGGCAGCTCGGAGCCACGGTCTGGTAGAAGACGTCTGGTCTGTGGCCTGTGTTTATGGAGGGACAGTGTTGGTGGAACATGTGGCTGTTCTGGACCTGCTCCGCTTCAGGGAAATACAGGATGTTTCTTTAGGAAAGATGGGGTCATGATTTGAATCTGTGAGAAGAGTGTGGGGCTGTATTATAAGTGCACCTGTCTGGCCGGTGCACTGTTGTTAGTATCTCTTCATGAATGCACATTTTGTGTAGTATGTCCATTATACATCTGTAGAGCTGTCGTGTCTCTCATGTGGTTTGTAGATACATAATGCTAAGTCCATACATAACAATAGTACTGAAGGCTCAGCTGCATGAATGAAGTGTTGGACAAATCTGTAAAGAAACAAATAGCCCACTCACCCTGTCTCACAAACAGGGTGTAAAATACAGCCATATATATACACATATTAATAAAGTATGTAAGTCTAGGCTTCTCTAATTTGAATCTAAAAATAGCTCAGTATATACAGATTTAAAATGTCAGTACAAAATAAATAAAACTAATTTGCAGTGCAGTTTGTATAAAAAAGTGGCATTATTAAATTGTAACTAACTAAATATTGATGTCCACCCCAAGGCTGCTTGCCTACCCATAAAAGTCACCGCATATTACTGGTTTTTGAAATATGCATTTGCAGAAGAGGAGGCTTTGTGGTGACCTGGCCAGCTGCTGTTGGGTGTGCACTGCTCCTCTGTGGGGCTGAGGCCACCTAATCCACTGTATCTAAGAGCATTTACATTTCACCATGGACTCAGCTCAGTGTGTGGGCAGCAGCAGACCTCTATACAGTCTGCTTTTAAAGGGATGACATTTCTAGTGCATACAGTAATGAGGGATATATGCTATGTGGGTGAATACAGGGTTATATTCTGTATAATTGATATCTGAATGAGTAGATATTTAAAACAAAGCAAACAAGTGAAAAAGGGTGAAATGGCAAACAGGCAAGTCTGGTTTATACTAGAGTGTCAAATCGACAAGGATGCGCTGCACAGCCAATCAGAAAGCTCCATGACACACCTGACAGCCAATCAGAAAAGTTACTTTTTACAGACTGCAAGCGCTGTGATCCAGAAAGGCAACATGAACAAGTGATTAACCCGTTAAGGCCATATGTCTTTTTTGGACAAAAGGAAAAGTACATATATAAACTGAGGGTTTTCTCAGCCTGTACATGGCCGACATGGATGATCTTGATGTGTAAATGAAGCTAAGCAGCTTTGTGCTTTCTGTTGGTGTTAAATAATGACATTAGATAACATTAGAGCTATCTACATTAGAGTGAAACCACAAACCATTTTTGGACCTGACAAAAAAATACAAAATTAAAACAGAAACTTGCCTTTTAAACTTTGGCTGTACCGTCTGGGACACCAGTGAAAGGTACAAACAACAGGGGATTTCACTTGTGCAAAATTTGGTGCAGAGAAAACAAAATCATTTTACAGTGTTTTTAGTAGGAAAAAGTCCAGGGCGTCCTGTGCCAATCTGGCCCCGTTTGGTCACCCATGTTCTAATTTGCATTGGGTGGCATCAGCAGCAGATATTGCCAGAAAATCAATTATTGAGAAAAATTCTGACTCAGAAAGCCAATAAATAAACATTTCCAAATAATAAGTCACAATTTGACCCATAATAAAGCTGTTTTTAATTAATGTAAAATGTGTTAGACATAATTATGATTCGGCCTAATTAAATTATAATATTTTTCATTCTTAAATTCTCATAATTGATTTTTTATGCTGGTAGAGTAGCAAACAAATCTCCTAGAAAATTTTTGCTGTATTTTTTGTGCATATACATGGCAAATACAAACATATCGTAGTACCTCAGACTCTAGTAAACTATTATTTATATGACTGATTTACCCAAAACATGTTTAGGTCTGGGGAAGTAACCTTTTCACTAAAAAACAGCAAACTACAGCCTGTAGTTTGGTGATAGTTAGGGGGGAGACTAAAACCTGTGGTATTTATAGATATATATATATATATTTTTGCTTTCCTTTGATACTGATATATAACTTTTGCATGTACAGATGCATTAGAGTTTCTTTAATGTGATGATGATGTGTGGTGGGACGTGGCGGTGGCCTGATATGGGTTCACTGGTGGGACTGCAGGGCTTAAGGGGTTGAAACAGCTCGGAATAGAAATGTCTGCATATGAGTCTAAAGTGATTTTTTTATTGTGAATAAATAAATGCAAATAGTATAATTGGGATTCTCATGATGCACCAGGACCAGATTAGCTCTGTCTGACCTTAAATACATAAATTAGTGAAGAAGTTCTTTTAAATAGTGTCAAACAAAGAGTATATTGTGTTTATACTGACCTGTTTTACACTGACCTGTTTACATTGACTTGTTTTACACTGACCTGTCTTACATTGACTTGTATTACGTTGAATTGTTTACATTGACTTGTTTTATATTGATCTGGGTTTTACACTGTTTTTGTAGCTGCTCACCAGACATGACTTGGCTTCCATTGATTCATCGTCCTCTTGAGCGGTAAATGATCAGGGAAAGATTTTTGGGAGACCTGGAACTCTTTTTTTTTCTCTGATCTCCTTTTCACAACATTGAGATGTTATTGCATTGCCTTGGAATGTTAGCACAGTATGGCATTAAATGTATCTACAAGGTGGATTTCCTAGGAGAACTAAACAACTAGCTAACTAACAACTTTTTTTTTTTTTTTTTTTTTTTTTTTTTTTACAACAATACTACTACATTTTAGAGATGGTTTCCTGATTGTCTCCACGGTGATGAATACGTTTTATGCAATTCTATGGAACATTCCAGGCAAAAAAAAAAAGTACTATCTCCATGGAGAATAGCAAGTTTTGGACCTCCACCAAAAAAAAACGAGAGATAGTGCCTCGTTTAAAGACATTTTCAGAGAATTCAAAACAAAACTAATCCAAAATCCAAATTGTTTTTGGTTTTAAAAGATTGTTGTCATTATTATGCCGGTTTGTGAAATCCAGTTCAAATATTCAGTCAAAAATAAAATAAAATCAACCCTCTATGGAGCAATACCAGACCAACTTTCTCAATATAAAATCATATTCAAACTGCATTCTCCCCTGTGGAATGGAAACTGCAATTAAAATCCAGAGTAAAAAGATAAGTTTTCTCAATAAACAACAAATGTAAGTGGTGAAAGTTGCACCGATAAATCCTTCGGCCTCCCTACATTGGTTATAATAACGTGTTAGGATGTGGGTGGTGCTGGTGTGCTGGTGGTACAGGTCCTTTAATTAGACAATTATTGCAGCTTGGCCCTGGTAATGGTGAGAGGAGATACAGTAGAGTGTAGACAGATAAAACCCATTAAAAGTATGTTCTTTGGGGAGAGTGGGAATTCCAACCACAGTTAATGATCCTAAGACACATGTTTGAACCATCTCTGCATGCTGGGAACGAACATTCAACTCTCAACTAAAAAGTAGGTTGTAGAGTTGTAATATTTTTGGAACAGAAGTGGAACTAAACTACTGTATTGCTACTAAACTATCTATATGGTGTTTTAATAGTATTGTCTTGTGTTCTTAGTCATTTTTAGGGGGGGGGAAACTAGGTAAATCTGCAGCTTTTGTGTTAAAAAACTGAGCATGCGCTGTCTTAGTGGTCAATTTCAAGTACTGCATGACATCACAAGGTCTCCTCGCTAACTAAAGCAAGTGTTTCTGATTACAAACACCCTGGCTGCAGGGGGGCGGAGTTTGAAACGTGGATACCCGTTAGACCAATCGCAAGGGTTTCTTATACCTTCAGGTACTGCCCAGTCTATAAGCTCAATTTGAAATGTGATTGTAGGAGGAGTTTAGCCCATTTTAAGATATTTGCACACATTTCTCAATTTGCATGATGCTTTTAACGCAAATTTGCACAATTTCTTTTACAATCGTGACAGACTTGTTCGATATTTTCACTCCCTATAAATCGATGTGGGTCCAATCTGATATTTTTGGTCAAAATTGAGTTTTTTCATCTATTCTTCTTCCTGAATACCAATGTTTTTGTAAATTCTTTTAGATTTATATGAGGCAAAAACCCATTTCCCAGTTCCATTGTGCTCTATGAGTGGTCAGAACTTACAACCTCAATATCTCAGAATTACCCAGAATACAGATGGAACCTTGAAAATTTTAAAGGGGGCAATTTGTTGTGAGTTGTGGGCAGCAGTAAACACAGAGCTGAGGGGACTGGAGACGCAGAGGTGGGATCGGGTCAACAAGTGTGCTGCAACGATCTTCTTAGCAAATCTCCACAGACGAGAAAGACAGAAAGGTTTTGAGTGATTAATTTTCTTCTGGACAGGACAGGACATATAATAATATAATATAACAGTGTCGACATCGAGCAGGAGCAGGGAGACGTTCAAACTGATCTCCATACATTTTCAGGTTTGTACAATGAACGGTCAGTAGAATTTTTAAGTAGATTTAATAAGGCCGAGGCACGACGCACGAAAATACAGGACATCCTCGTCGAAACAACGGCCGTGTCTTAATTTGACGGCTGCGCAGTTCGTCGGCTGCATTTGAAGGGCACTTACGTCACTTCTGGCGCGACAAGACCCGTCCCATTTCATGCACCCGACGAACGCGACCGACAAATGCACCCTGCGTCTCCAGCGTTTCCATGGAGACCAGCTGTAAACTGAGCTTACATCCGAGCACCCGAGTGACTTCTTCTACGGGAGAAACAAGTATATTTCCTTAAAGTTATGTAATACTAGCTACAACTGGAAAAAAAAAATCACTTTGAACATTATATTTGCCTAATGATATTTAAAGGGAAAGATTAATTCCTTACTTCATTCAGTCCAAACAGAAATAAATGCGACGACACATTGACTCTTCTTCAATTAAAGAGTAAAACTGAAAGTCAAACTGAGTCCATTTTAAACATTTAGCTCATTTGTCAGTAGCCGTTACGATTGCTAGACAACGCAATGTAAGCGCAGGCAGCCGAGTGCGCCCGTCCCATTTCGACACTGCCTTTGCGGTCGACGGAAGCTACACAGAGGAGCACCCTTGGGTCCTTTGAACGCTACTTCCAACGCAACGTCGAAGTGTGCAATCGTTGAATCGAGACACGGCCAGTGCGCCAAATGAGGCGGGGAACACGCAGACCAAAGGGAAGCTGCAGAGACACAAGTGTAGCACATTAGGGTGGTCGGGTAATCAAACGTGGTAACACAAGAGGACAGGAAATAAATCTGCAACAGAAACCACTTTACCATTAACATCACTGCCACATTCAGTTCATGTCTGTTTAATTTACCACTGATAAACAAGTAGTGCATTATACTGTGTGACTTTCCTGTACTACCTAGTGATTTATTTGTCCCTACAGTGAAGACCCCCCCCCCGTCCCTTTTTTTTTTTTTTTTTGAAGGCGACATATTGAGCTTGTGTCTGCTGTATAGTTCTGATCTATGACACCCGTGGATCCTTATGTCATAGTTTGCACATTTTAAAACGAAACAAGTCCATGTTAGAAAACGATGGTCCCCAATGGGATCTGACATCGCCATAAACGTTCTCAAAACAAAAAGCCGTGCAGGTTTCGGCCCCTCCTCCGGTTGGCTGCCGATCATCTTAGCGAGCAGCAAAATGACTACACAGGGCCGGCGAATCCTATGGTGTACCACAGATTAAGAAAATAAAATTAGAGAATGAAGTTAGTACAGAACAGTGGGTATTCACCTTATTACCGAAGTTGCCATAGACGCCGCATTTGCCGTTCGGGTTGTATTATTTTTTCATGGGGCTGCTGATCTTCACAGCGAATAGGTCCTACAGAGACTACAGAGCCGTTTTAAAGCCTCCCAGAAAATTGACGCAGTGTTGACTTGCTGGTCACATGAACATTTTGTACAAATTAACCTATTTCATGTAATATTTTAGTGGCAAACTTTTTTTCTCAAATTCTCCATTGAAATTAATGGGATTCTCGCTTGATGTGTGCCAAAAATAAAAAACTAAAAACAATAATAATAATCTGCACCTTTGAATAAAAATTTGCCACAGTTTTGGAATTCAACTGTGCCCAGAAAACTATCATTTAGTAGCCTTAACAACAAACAATGGCTTTGTATGCTCAGAGGATCCAACAGTATGAAGTATTCTAATCGCTTGTTTTTTGTGTTATGTAAATAGGCTTCAACAAACTTTTATATGTACTACTCAGTCACAAAATCCTCTGCTTTTAAACTAAGCTAATTTCCAATGGTTTGCAGATGTGTTTCCACCCTGTATGAGAGAAGAAGCACATCAGCTTCAGCAGCTATTTCTGAGACTTAGGAAATTCTGTACTTTAAAGTTCAACATTAGGTCAAACTTACTTCATTTTAGTATAAAAAAATATTTAAAATACAGTTTCGCAAAAGCACTTCTTCAAATGTCAGAAAAATCCAACTACACTTTTTTTTCCTGAAAAACGTTGCTTATTAAAAGTTGATCCTAAAACATTATTCAAATCCAATACTCAAAATAAAGCAGTAGATTTGACTATGCAGCACCCCTCAGACACTTTGTAAAATGTGATAGAAATGAATTGCATTGCACACCAGGAGGTACTTAATACTACTTAACCAACACTACTGCACTACTATATTACCACCAATAATGCCTAGTATTATATAGTGCTGTTCCAGAAACTATTGGCCTGTACAGTTTTGTGCATCATGTCTCTTCTCTTGTCTTTTTTTGTGGCAGTAAAACTATCTGTTGTAACCACAGATTGCCCCGATTGAGCTGCGGCTTAACTATATGACGCATAATGTAAACGAATTTTATTTGATTAGAACAAATAAAATCAGGAAACAGGCTCTTAAATACGACAACACACATGTAAAAGCAGGGAACTTACAAAGTACCACTCTTCACATTTTGGTCCTTGACCGCCGACTCTTGCAGAAGTCGATTTGTCCGAGCTTTTAACGTTGTTGCAAATGTTTCCCCATTTCATGCCCCTTTATGTTGTTCGGCTGATCATTACCACGTCTGAGCGATCTTCCATCATTATTTCAAGACGCCCTGTTGCTCTTCCAAACCCCCGTGTTTCGTCGACGGGCGGCATACCCCCACTGCTTTCTAGCTCGCCTATCGTTCCTTGCCTTAATAGTGAGCATTTGTAGGAGTCGCACACAGGACAAGAGGAAACAAAAAAAACAAGCGCTTTCGGTTCTTGGCAGTAATCTGCCGACTATCTAGTGGAGATACCAGCAGCTGCAGAGGCCCTTGTTGATAATGGACATTTTATGGTGTGACATCTCGCTCGAAGCAGTGGACTGTTTTATTATTAGTCATTAATTAGAGAATAGTGCGGATTTAAATGTGCAAATGATAATCTAATAGCTTTCACAGGTGTCATGTGTTATATTACATAGCAGCCCCAAGCACGGCTGTTTTAGACCTGGTTTCGGTTAATATTTCTCTATATTACCTAGGCCTTAGCAGCGGACGTGGTGCAGCCAAGTGATGCTTTGTCAACCCTGACGAAATATATGGCGATCACCCGAAAGGACTTTTAAGCCATCCGCGTTATGACAATGTTTGTGTAGCACTTCTCAGACAAACATGAGAGGTTCAACATTTGTGGATCATACATTTTGGAATTTCTTCCATAAATATTCAAAAGACCAATCACAGCCAATTTTTAAATCTTCCTCTTTTTTTTTACGGTTTCTTCAGACTCCACAGCAAGTCCTGTGTATTGTCTCCTTGACTACCGGGGGTCACATTGATTGGTTCTCTACCGTATCAGCCCTGTTAATGCCACAAAAAGGTTTCAGAACACCTCTCTTTCAAAACAGGCGAAGGTCACAGCGTCGGAGAAAAAAAT